>CM038231.1:33743564-33861064 GCA_021442155.1 Cymbidium sinense
GCAAAGTATGAAATAGGTGATTCGATTGACTAGACTTTAAATCTACTTATGGAAATAAAGTTGATGGTCACATCAAGAAGGATAGCTCACTTGGTAGTATCGATGACTCCTTCAAAATTATACCCATCCCTCAGTACTTCAAAGAAATCACTCCTCTAGATTCATAATATTGAAGAATTGATAACATTCTATGTGTCATCGTTGAGTGAGAGTGGCAGAACAAGAACTCTATTTTATAAATCTGAAAAGTCTTAGCCTCATAATTTTAATCAGCCCACTCAACATGAAGATGTTGATGAGATAGTGCCAAGAAGAATACCAATATACTACCCACAGAAATTATGAAGATTGATGCATAAACTTGGAATTCATAATGGAACTATTAAACATAGAACTCAAATATTTAACAAGATGCGGAGCCAAAGAAGTCCTCAACCATCATGAAGAAGTGATAAGTTTATCACTAAAGGTCTTAGGTTTATCCACAAATCTCAACAAAATAAAGTTTATTATAATATAATAGAAGCTGAGATCGAAAATAATAGTGATGAAGAAGATAATCTCCATGAAATCCTTCTTACAAATGATGAAGAAGTAGAAACCAAGCCTGCACCTGAAGAACTCGAAGATGGTGGACAAACAGTGACTGTGGATGAACTCAAAGAAATCAACCTAGAAGCTGAGGATGTCCCCTGTCCCACTTTTGTCAGTGCCCTTCTACCTGACGAGAAAGTTGAAGTGCTAAAAATGCTACTTTGTGAATTGAGATTGCTTTGCCTAGACATATTCTAAATGTCGGGTATCCCGATGTAGTGTCATAAACTTCGCCATTAAACTAGATGCAATGCCGCTAAGAAAGCTCCTAGGTGAATGAGATGGGAGATTGAAGAATAGGTAATTACAAAAAACTAAGAAGTGACGAAGAAAGCTTCATCGAGGAGAAGTATGTAGATTAGATAGCCAATATTGTCCCGTTAGGATGAAGAATGGTCAAATTGTATGCATTGACTGGGACCAAAATAAGGCATGCCCAAAAGATGACTTTTCGCAATATTAGAACTTCTAGTGGACAATACTTCCAACTACGACATGTTCTCATTTATTGATGGATCATCGTGATATAATTAAATCAAGATGGCGCTTGAAGATGAAAGACATACATCATTTAGAACACCTATTGGCATCTATTGCTATACAATCATGCCTTTTGGTTTGAAAAATGCTAGAGCTACATACCAAAGAGCCATGACACATATTTTTGATGAGTTGATTCACCAAAAGGTGGAATGTTATGTTGACGATTTGGTGGTGAAGAGCTTAAATCATGAAAATCACTTCGAATACTTAAGAATTGTATTGGAGAGAATTAGAAAATATGATCTCAAGATGAATCCTTTAAAATGTGCATTCAGGATATCCTCTTCTTGGGTATATTGTATGTCATAGAGGAATTGAAATTGATCATGCTAAAATCAAGGCAATTATGGAGATGACTCCACCGAAGAGTTTGCGTCAGCTCGTTCTTTACAAGAAAAGCTTGCATTCATCCATCAATTTATATCAAACCTATTAGGATGTTGTCAACCATTTGCAATGTTGATGAAGAAGGATGCTCCATTCAAGTGGGACAAGGAGTGCCAAGAAGCCTTCAATAGCATTAAAAGCTACTGTTAAATCCACCAATCCTTGCACTCTTGGGAAGCCCTTCATTCTATACACAGCTGCATTAGAAGAGTCCCTTGGAGCATTAATTGGCACGCCACAATGAAGAAAGTAAAGAGAATGCTCTTTATTGTATCAGTCGAAGGTTGATAGGGGTAGAAATGAGATACTCTCTGATAGAGAAGTACTGTTTGGTATTGACCTTTGTAGTCCAAAAGCTCCGTCGCTATATGTTATCTCACAAGATTAATCTCATCTCAATGATCGATCTGTTGAAGTACTTGATGAAAAGACCAGCATTCACAGGTCGCTTGGCAAGATGGGCATTATTGCTTTTACAATTTAATATCGCATACATTCCGCAGAAAGCAGTAAAGGGACAAGTCTTAGCAAATATTTTTGTTGCACATCCAATCCCTACGGACTCTTCTCTTAATGATGCTTTGCCTATGAGAAAATTATGCTCATTCATGAAAGAGAAAAATCATAAATTTGGGAAATGTACTTTGATGGAGCTTCATCGATCAAACAAGTCCAACCTCTAAATTTTCCAAGGGCAAGAACAGGAATCGGCATCATCTTCATAACACCAGAAGGAGAAATAATGAGACGATCATATAGGTTGACCGCCAAGAACTAATAATGAAGCTGATTATGAAGGTTAGAAAGAAATGAAATGAAGATGACCATATAGGTTGATATCACTCACTCAACAAGCCGCAGGAAAAGGTCAAAGTGAAAGAGCCCCCGTTCATTAGTCTGATGACCAAATCACGAACTCATCACAGCTCAAGTCGAAGACTCGAGTAGGTTCTAAAGTTCAAACTCAATAAGCCCAAATGTGGCTAAGTTTCTGATGCTCTCCTAACTCAATAAGCTGTAAGAAATGATTGTACTATAAGAGCCCCATTCGTCGGTCCAATGATGATAGTTCAATCTCAAACCAAATCCACCTAGTAATTACAAGCAACTAGAATCCAAGAGATCTTTCTACTTGATTAATGACCAAGATAATCTAAGAAAATTCTCAATTCATAGCCTCAAGTCGGTCTTTATATTGCTATGGGTGGTGGTATTTCAATCTATTCTGAAATGATCTTATCAAGAATAAAGCACAGAGCAAAGACAATCTCCTCGTCATGTTCGTCAAAGCAGATAACATAGTACCGAGGGAATAATTCTATAATCATACGAAGTCAATGACCGAACTAAAAATTTTTTATAGTTATTCATTCTATTAAAGCACACATTACTAAGCTAATAACTTAACATAAACCTAGTATAAGTCAGAAGGGTCATAGATTCACCCCGAACAATCCACAAAGCAGAAGGATGGGCATGTATACACTTCCTAACAAGTCAATATGGACAAATTAGGTTAGTCCTTCAACAAGTCCATCAAGATTAAAGCTAGGATATAAGGAATTCCAAACCCAACCAAGCATGAATAAACTAATTCCCAGTGGAGTTCTTCATCAAAATAAATAAACCAATTCCTCCACCAAACCTGACCAAGCATGAAGCTAGGAATGGAAGAAACACAAATCTAAAATGACATAAAAGAAAGAGATCTTCAACAAAGCCATTGAAGTAGATAGTAGATGGTATAAGAACTCTTATCTATCCGATAAGTCGATCGACAAATCAATCCCTCACTTAGCATGTCCAAAATACGGCATCATACTAATGACAAATCCTATCACTCGTAAGCTATTGCAAGATGCTAAAATGATCCAAGTTCTATGGCCAGTCCAAATGGTCAACTTATTTTCAATAAATGCAACTCAATCCATGTGCGAAACAAATTTTTTGGGGGCCATTTGTTGACCTTCACAAATACTACACAAGTCGAATCGAGCTTATAAGATGAATTTGATCGACTTTGGATTCAGGGCATAACTCAAAGCTAAGAGGCACCAAACATCACCAAAATCTACCCAAATGACCTCAGATAGATGAATGGACTTTGCCATCGCATTCAGAACATCAAAATTGATCAAAATCTAAATATAACACAATCAAATGATCATCGAGTGCATATTGAGTCGGAAGAAGATGTCCAAATGACCTCTTCATAAAATTGATTGCATCATTAGCTTCAAAATATCAAAAACTACCAAATAAGACTATCCACACTCAATTTGGATGAATCTATGTGAATGTCGAATGATCAAAAGTGACAGCATGAAAATTGAAGTTGAAATACACTCAACGTCACTAAAATCAGTCCAAATGATCTCTGATCGACAAATAGACTTCATCATCTCATTCAAAATATCAAAATTGATCAGAATATAAATAATGTAAAATATAATGATCAACTTATCAAGCAATCAATGGTCAATGCGTACGCATGCATATCCGGAGGCATCGACTTAAACCAAATGACCTCTGTTAGCAAAATTGATTGCACTGTTAGTTTTGAAAAGTCAAAATCTATCGAGTGAGATGATTCACACTCAATTCAGATGAGTCTAAGAAAATATTGAGCGATTGGAAGTGATAACTTGCATTTTGAGCTGATATTGAACCAATTTGATGCTGAATTGAAACAAATGACGTGAAATGATACGTATTGCATCTAGAATATCATATATATATATATATATATATATATATATATATATATATATATATATTAACTATGATTTTTTTGGTGTGTAAAGTTCATTTTAAAATTGATTAAGTGTTTAAATAAGAAATTATTAATTAGCTAAACCCATTTATAACAAAATCTCTTAAACTAACCTATCCCTACATCCCCTCATTTCTCACTCACCCGATCTCCTCCGCTTGATTGAACATTGATCTCCCTTGCGACCACGAAAGCTTGGTTCGATCTCCCCTTCGCAACCATGTGCAAGCTTCACTCTCTCCTCAACCCATCCTCCTCTCTTCAAGTTTCTTGATCTCCTCCTTGAACTTCCCCATTCTTTTTTTCATGACTACTTCTTCCCTTAACTGAATGGTTCCTTCATCTTCTCCCGCTCTCGATTTTCTCTCAACCCCCAAGGATTGAACTGAAGCAAATGGTAAGCTTCCCTCATTTCTTCCCAAACTGAAAATCCCCCTTCCATTTCCCTTATTTCTTCTAAACCAAAAATTCCTTCTCCATTTCTTCCCTCATTTCTTCTAAACCAAAATTCCTTCTCCATTTCCCAATTTCTTCTTAAATCGAAAATCCCTCTTCTACTTCCCTCATTTCTTCCTATCTGAAATTTCCCTCTTTCCCTCATTCTCATTTAGCTGAAAACTCCCTTCCCCTTCTTGATCTATTTTCCAAAATAGCAATCATAACCTTCTTCAAATTAAACATCCATCCACTGATTTTCATCCTTCCGATCTTTCCTTTTGGTGCTGCCAAAGAGGAACACCATCATCAGGCGGGTTCTTCTCTTGGTTTCTGACATCTCCCTCTTCGCCTCCTTCCAACCTTTCCTTTTGTCGTAGCCAAAGAGAAACACCATCATCAGGCTGGTTCTTCTCTTGGTTTCCGGCATCTCCCTCACCGTCTCCCTCAGCTTTGGTGAATGTGCAAAATATTTGAGTTTGAATGTGTAAAAGAGGAAATATTATGTGTATGGATTATATGCTATGTGCTTCTTCATAGATTTGAAGGCCTTGTCATGCTCATCAGGATGTGACGAGATAAAAATTGGCCGATGTATTGTAAAATACCAACCGTCATGCTCACTAGGCATGATGGGAAGACCTCCAAATCTATTAGATATGACTCCTATGTCGAAATGCTGCCAAAATTTTGACTAAAATTTTGGACTAAGCAAATTAAAATGGAAAACTAAGCTTAAAACTAAATAAAATTGCATAATAAATACAACGATAAGCCTTAAATAAAAAAAAGAAATAGGCGAATAATTAAGAAAGTTTGAAAGAAATAAAACACTTACGAAATGGAATTAGATTCTCTCTTATGAGACAACACAACTTCTCAAACAAGTGGAATGAAATGAAGACCCCCTCTTGGCATTATTTATAAAAATTGGAGGGAGTAATGAAGGACCCAGTCT
This sequence comes from Cymbidium sinense, assembly GCA_021442155.1. Classification (NCBI taxonomy): domain Eukaryota; kingdom Viridiplantae; phylum Streptophyta; class Magnoliopsida; order Asparagales; family Orchidaceae; genus Cymbidium; species Cymbidium sinense. The sequence goes on from CM038231.1 coordinate 33,749,255, forward strand.
TACAAAAATAAAAAATTAAGTGAGTCTATGTTCTCGCAAATTTCTCAAACAAAAGTTGGAGGAAGAACTAAACAAGTTTTAAGCGAGATGGGGAGTTAAATGTTAAATTCAAAAAGAATTATAACAAAACTTGAAGTCCATCATTCACTAAATTTGAAACCTAATGTGGAGTTAGGGATATTAGAGTTGATGATTATTTATGTGAATAGAGACTCCTATTGAATACTTAAAGTATTAAATTCACAAACAAGTAATCATAAAACTAATTGAATAATTGAAAATTAGGCCTGATATCGAAAGAAGTAGAAATCTTGATTGAACATCAAAGCATAAGAGAGCCTCTTGGAATTAAGATACACTCTTAAAATATACTCAAATAAATTGAAGAAAATTAAAAATTCATCAAATATTTTCTATGAGATCGAATGATTGCTAATAAGCATAGGCGATGAATCCTTGGAAAATGTTTGAAGTATATTCATCACCTTATTAAATGCTCAATTAGATCAAGGAGAAATTGAGTATAGTTGGTGATGAATTTTAGAATTGTCATCATCAACTTGGGATAAAAGAAAGTAATTCAATATTAATCCAAAAGATCTAATAAGATATTAGATTAATTTACAATGCCCTATTCACCACCAGATCTACAACTCTTCGTACAAGCAGACAGAAGGCGATACTAAATCAAATTCTATAAATTCATAGGGCTTCCTTCAATCAAAGATTAAGAATTTCATTCTAATTATGATTTTTAGTCAATGACTTCATTAATTAGATGAAATTATCTAAGCTATAAATACATGCATATACTCAGACATAGAGATTTAAAGTACAAATTTTAATGTTTGAAAAGGCAACGCAGGCTAAGTCAAAATTAAATGAAATGCAAAATCAATCTCATAATTTAAGTATAAAGTTATCTGAATTACTAAAAACACTCGCATGGGCCCCGACACTATGCTGAATGTTTAGATTCAAGTGTTTGAGGATACTGCGCGGGTTGCTTTTCGGTTTAGTCTTAGGACTGGGTCCGGGTTAACAAAACCTAAAAATCTATTTTAAGAATTTTAATTTATTAAAATATCTAAGAAGCTAATTCTGTCATGTGACGAGATTTGATCCTCTATTAGGAGCTAAACAGAGTTGACAGGATCTAAAGTTCTCAAATATATTTGATTCAATTAATTATCCCGATGATGACTATGTTGAATGGTGATTTCAATTGGAGCATCATATGAATTTGAAATCAAATTAACTCAAATTGAGTATAAATCTAAAAAATTGCTTAAATAAAATTTAATCATTAAAAGCTTAAAGAAAAACTCAATCTATCCACCTTCCATAATTATTTATCGGAGGTGACAAATTAAGAAAACTCTAGCTCATAAAGAGCCAATGCCAAATCAAGGTGTCAATTTCAATGCTGCCAAAAGGATGTGGACCGTATGCTCTAACTATGTGGCTTGGCTGGTAGGCTCCATAGATGATACAGTTACGACCAGAGTCCTCTGATCAGGTGGTTTTGCTATTAAGTCTCCATTATATTATGATCACAACTGTAGCCCGTATACTCCCCAATGGCTCTGCCCTTTGAGTTGTGAATCATAGGATATATTTGATAGGGCAAAAAGCCCTCTATCAATTAAGGTGGACTTAAGCCTGTGTCCATAGAAAAATACCACCCCAGGTCTACAAGGATTTCTTGAATAATATAACTCATGTGTTGCTGAAAAGGATCCTTCGGTCAGGTTGGGTCGACTACCTCCTCTCATTGAGTAATCTAGAGACCGCGACAGCTCGGGATGATGGAACCATGAGATCTAGATTAGGTACATCATCATTCCTCCAACCATCTGCTTTAAGCTAATAATGATGAATTTCATAAATTCTAAACCCCAAATTTTAAACTCCATTGCTACTACTATACGCTATATATTTAGCAAACTATTGACTAGCCTTAATTGAAAGTTCTCTCTCTGCATTGTGAGGGGTAATTAACTATATGTGCTTGCGCCTATAGGAAACTTGGAATTAGATCTAAAGTCCTCACCAAATGAGTACAAAATTTCTGGGTAGTGTCTTATCTACATTCCATCCCTTCAAAAAAATTATCGACATCTTAAATCATTCTCTCTTCATACATTAATGTCGAGGTCGGTGGTGAATTTTAAACCCACAACAACTCATAATAGTTTACTAGATCTGTTTCAATACATTTAAGAAAAAAGATAAAATTAATATGTAATTCCTTGTGGTTGATTCGAACAATAAATAAGAGAGAACCTTGATGGATTAAGGACTTCGGACTTGTTTCTTATTTGAAGACCTATATTCTTTGAGTTTGTTCATTTTTCTTGGCTCGACTTTCTTTTCATTTTCTTCCTCTCAGTAGTTTCTGCTCTGGTGTGAGACCACTCACAATTTGAAATTTAAGAGCAAAATTATTTTCTAATTTCATCTAATAAAAAATTCTAAATTTCTAGTACATTTTTATTCATATTAAAAAGAGAAAAAGATTAAAATTGTGTTCACAATTTTTATTGTTGTTGAGAATTTCAATAATATTCTCATACCATTTTGCAATTAATGTCCACTGAGTTAATTTGCATCATTATATGTAAAAGTTTGAAACATTTTGATTTATTAATTTTTCTATTTCTCCAAATTGATGATGACTTGTATGTGAACTAACCTTTATCCAAAACATATCCTTTAACCAAGTGAAAGTTTAAGTACCCAATATCAATTGCAAAATATAACTACTTCAACATATGCAAAATATTTTCATCAAAAATATTAAATTAATTAATAGAAAACCCATCTTAAAATTAAATAATTTATTTTGATAGAAATAGCCAAACAAAACAATATAGAAACTTTTGTTAGTATACCTAAAAATATTAAACCCATCTTGCTTAAGACGCTTAATGCTTTTGTCTTTGATTTACTTAAAACTATTTTCAAGCTTTTGAGCTTCATTCTTCTTTAGAGTCAACAAGGAGATAAATGTTCTTGGTCGTTTGGTTAATCCTCATACAATTTTGATGCATAATCAAGGCTCAAAATTTTTTTTTTTAACGCAAACTAAAAGTGCATAAAAAAAACAAGAAGTACAATGATGAATGGCAACAATGGCTCAAAATAAATATAGGACCAATCCCTCAAAAAGCTCAAAGAGAGCAAAACAAAATAATAAATCTAAACCTAAAAGGGATGTGTCCCAAGTAAAATAGAGAAACATAAAGTCTAGAGAAAGAAATTGAAAACATCTATAAAAAGTATAAAAAAAAAAAATCAGAGTCCTAATGAAAATGATGGTCTTCTTCCAAAAAAGTCTCTTCAAAGTTGAGATTAGAAAGCATACAAATCTTATTGATTCCTTAGATTTTGTCTGGTCCCCTTGATATCCTACAATCCCCAAAAGAATAGGGACATTAAAAGGAAAAAAATAATCAAAATGCCATAAGGCAATTAATATGAAAGAATTAAACCATATGATAGGTTGACATAGCTGATTATTATTATGCTTAATATATGATGGTCCCTTGACTTGATCCTCACACTTTGCACCTTGCATAAATAATTTATATTGTCTAGGAAAAGAGACATCAAGTTCAAAATTCAACATATTAACTATATCATGTAAGAACAATAAAAGAACTAAATAAGCACAAGAGATATATCTAACTTTGTAATATAAATCCATCAAATTCAAAAGACAACATATTAAACATATAAGGTGCATAAAACTCATTATACACATTAAAATATCCGAGAGTTCAGGCTCATTTTTTTCAACAGATAGAATGGATAGCACAATGTTTAGAAAGTCACAAGCTTCAAAGTAAAAGGGCATCTCAAACAACGATTAGCCTCCAACTTCAAATATACCCTCTCAACAACTAATAGATTCATCATTGCCTTCTTGATCCCTAAAACTAAAAACATAACTACAACAACTCAGAAGAGAAGTCCATTTCAGCCTTAGTAGGATCTTTACCCATCTAAACCATCAAATTTAGGTCAACAGAAATCCACATACAAATTTTTATGTAATAGAAAATTTAATGGTAATCCAACAAACCGACATAGAGAATAACAAAAAATAAAATAAAAAATAATTAAAAATAAAATCAAGACCTTGTAGAAAGCTGTAGAAATCCAAAAGCGTAGAAAAAAAAAACTGAAGGACACCTTGTAGTGAAGCTGCAGTAATCAAACATTCATACCGTAAGTTCATATATAGAGAAACTATTAAAATCAGCCCCTCTCAACATAACTGAAATATATAATCACTTAGCATAGACAAAAAAGAAAATCTATAAAAGAAGAAAAAAAAAACTATACTTCTGCAATTACATAAACCAAAAGAACAGGTAATATCCAAAAACCAACTCCAATCAACAAGATAAAAAAAAGACCAAAATCATATTTTCAGTTTCCTATGATAAGGAATACCAACTTTATCCAGGCTAACAAGGCCAAGCAATTCCTTATGAATTTTCATTGAAAAATTCCACAAAGTCACTTCTACAGACCTATTTTAGTGAACAATCAACACAAGCATTGTCCTCTCTCCAATTATGAGAAATCATAAAATTCAAGCTCTTTAACAAGCTTTTATATTTTCTCAAAATATAAAATGTTTCATTCCAATCTTTATCAGCATTAATAAAGTGTAAAATTAGCATTGCATCAACTTCAATCCAAATATTATAAATGCTAAAGTTATGAGACAAAGCTCCAAAGCATAATTTAAGGCAAAAAAATCAACATAAATTATTGAAATTGCTGGAAGAGGATTAGAAAGCTATACATTACCAAAACAATATTTAATAAGTCCACCATAACCAATCATATGATTATATGCAGAGCCATCGGTATTGACTTTATAAAAATTTTATTGGGGTTTAAGCCAATAAAGAATTTTTAGATATTGGTCAGAAAATTCTCCATTTAGAAGAGTGTCAAAATGAGAACCTAAATGATAACAATCTCTAAAACTTATCTAATGTTACATTAAATAAAAAGCGGCTTTAATTTTATCATTTACCCTTGCCACTAAGCTTAATAGTAGCAATTCAAATATCTAGGAAGGTCTTAATAGACTTAGATCTACCAATTATATTAAGGCCAAATAAAGCATCAGTCTAAGCCCAAACATGAGTAGCAATATGGCCCATTAAGAACATATAATTAATGGTTTCATAAGCATAACAACATTGACATTTGGATGTAATATAAATTCCCTTCCTTCTAAGTGTATTATTGATAAAATATAGTCATTTAAGATCCTCTAGCATAATATAGAAATAGAAATTTGGATCAAATTATGCTAGATATTTAAGAAAAAAAAGGAATCCTATTTAATTCTAATATTGGTCCAAACCTCTTTGTAAGTGAATTGTTCAGAATTAAGAAATGTAGAAAAGGATGATCTTTGGTTGATGGATCAAGAGAAATCTGGATAATTTTATTAGTCAAATCTTTATGAATCACATTATAAAGAACAAACCGATTCCATCAATTTAGATTAAAAAAACATTTTAATTTTCATAAAAATCATGGAGTATGTATTAAAATAAGAGTCTAAGGAGTCCCACCCAATCCAATTATCTTAGCAAAAGTAAATAAAGCCTTTTCCAAGACCCCATTAAATCAAGTTCTCTGCTTCCCATTTTGATTTACAAAGTATTCTCCAAACAAGAGATTCACCTTTAGAAAAAAAAACAACTAGGGGATGTTTATCCTAATAATATTTTTCACTCATAAAACTAGCCCAAAGACCATGTCTAGAAGCCCTTCAAAGTTTAATAGACAAAATCAAAAAAGATCTTCCAAAGATTTACATCCTAGTCCCCTTTCAAAAAGGGCCATAACAATCACTCCAAGATGCCTAATGGACCTTTTTAGAATCACTAGTGGACCCACAAAAGAATTTGTTAAAAAGTTTTTCAATATGGTTATTCATTACATTATAAGATTAACTTTGAAATAGATAAAAAAAAAAGCACAAGACACTCTTCATAAGAGTTAACCAATCAAGAAGATAATAACATAAAGTCATCAAACATATAAGATTTTTTTTCCTTAATAAAGAGAAACACCCAAGTATTTGAGAGGGAGTGTTTGGTGTCTAAATCTTAATATATTCTTTAATTTATTCAATCTATTAACATAGATAGAAGATAGGACAATGAAAGAGCCTTTTTGTTATTAATAATTAAAACACTAATTGATTGAAACATATAAAAAAAGTTTTGATTTTTGTAATTGGCAAGGGCAAACCCATTCATGAAAATTATGAAGTCATCCACAAAACTGAGGTTGGACACCGAAGAGCTACCAAATGTCGATATGTTATTTGAAGATAGTGCATAAACATTTTTAAACTTCTAGAAATGTGTTCCATAGCTATAATAAAAGGTCTAAAGATTTTGGATCATCTTCGTAAGCCCATGAGTAGCTTTAAAGAAGGCATGAGTTTTTCCATTAATAATGAAAAAAAATGGGGTGATTCAATATAGTTTCGAGGATATTAATAAAGTTAGTGGAAACTAAATAAAGTTATTATTTTGAAAGAAAGCTTCAATTAAGACAATCATAGGATATAGAAATGTCAAGTTTCAACACTATATTAGAGCTCGGACTTAACATTAATGTCATGGATTAATTTTTGGGCAAGTAAAATATTATTAAAAATAGTTTTACCACTAACAAAACAAGTTTAGTTTCTAAAGATAATCTTAAGGAGTAACATAGCCAATTTATTAGCAAGGTCTTTAGAGGTATGCTTATTGAAAAAGTATAAAGACTTATCAGTCTAAAGTCCAATCAAGTATGGGGCTCAGAGTCTTAGGGATTACAATAATATAAGTACTTCTAAAAAAAAGGGAAAAAGTTGTCCCTAAAAAAAATTAAAAACTGAATCCTTAACATCAAATTTCAAAATTACCAATATTTCTAAAAAATTATGAACTTAAAACATTTGGATCAACAATAGAATGAGGATTCATAGTAGAGACAATATCATATATCTCCACCCAAGAAGGAGGAGCAAAGAGCACAACATTACCCTTTTCAATTATAAAATTGGGAATAATTTTAGGATGAGGAAGAGGTTCTAACATAATTTTTTTGTTAAAGAGATAAGAAAATTGTTCTAAAGTAGAAGATACAATAACATCCTCTATTTCAAACCAATCACCATTATCAATTTTAATTTTAAGGATCTTCTTTATTGGCCAAAGCATGAAACTACCTAGTTTTATGGTCACCCTCAAAATAAATTTGTAATTCTTGTCTCCAATAGCCATCCTTCATGTCATGAAAAATAGAAAGTTCACTTTTAGTGTTAGATAAAAGATTTGCATTGGTACAATATTGTGAATATCTAAAATTAGTTTTTAATTTGAAATCTCTAGCCTTAAGCTCTAAAATATTAGAGAATGCTTTTTAGAGATTCACAATATAATACCAATGTAGGAGCAGTACAAATTATGAATCTCTAAAGTCATTTTATTTACTTCTTTTATACCAAAATATTTTCATACTAGCAACTTCATCATTTGGCATAATAGGAGCAGTCCAATTACTCTTAGTAACTGTCACAACCCAACCGAATGTAAACCATCATATCAAGACGGTCACATCATCTTGAGTGATAATAGTTAGTTAAATACCTAAGATTTATTTGTAAGAATTTTTTTTCTTTAATTACACAAAATAGAGTCACTATTATCATAGAAATATCAAATAAATAATAAATAAATAAATAAAATTACACATAATAACAATCTTTTTTTTTTCACCAACAAAACATGTATACTATTATGACTATAAAAGAGTATATCTAAAAAAACATACTTAAAGTCAAGCTCTCAATAACAAAAAAGCCTCTACTCAACTGAGACTTACCCCTTCCTATAATAACACATGCAAATATAATAAGGGTAACCAACCACAAGAGCTACTTAAAATTTACTATAGTTTTCAATACATAAAATAAAAAATAAAAAAGAATTGATAATTTATATTTCAATAAGTCATGTTATATCTATCAAGTATGGTGTAAATAATGATATCATAATAAAATAAGATAACATAAAATAATAGTTTTTTCTTTATTTAGACTATTTTATAGTTTCCCTTGCTTATTTCCACTTATTCATACTTCTTGCCTTATGTCTATGCTTTCACTTTTACCTCCACTTGTTCAAATCTGTTCAAGCATATAAAATGTATAAATGGATAATTTTGTAGGTGCACAAGCCCTTATCACTTGAATGCACATAATATACAACTATCCAGCCACCTACACTTCCCTCCCTTTTCCCTCTTTTTTGCACATATATATTCATACTTAAGCATTCAATAATATTATTTTCAGCATATATAAATATTATTAAACATGTTGTAGAAATATATACATATCAGTGATTACAACTAGCACTAGGAATTTTAGGTAAATTTGTGTGTATATGTCAATAATCATAATTTACAAATTCATTAATATGTAATGTCCAAACTAATATTTTAAAGCTTTTCTTGTATTATTGCAATTTTTGTCAAGCTTGATATACTTAGAAAAATATAAAATGTTACAACACAAAATACTGATAAAACTTTATTTTTCTATGTCAATATGCACAACATAGTTCATTCTACAACATATCAAAAGTTTTAAGTTTATACAAATACAACCAAGTAAAATATAAAAATGCACACAAGCAATGAAATTGAAAGGTAAATAGTTCTTATCTAGAGCTAGACAATTTTCAACCAAACCAATTTACAAATCGACTCTATGACCCTTGGATCACACTTTCTCTCTATCTTTCTCTCCCTTTCTCTCTAAACTATTCACGGTTTAGGAAAAGTGAAAACGTGAGGATGAGAAGTGCATTAGATTATTTTATAAACAAATTTATTATTATTGTTTTATGTAAAAAGTATATATTGGTTATTATTCAAATTATTTTATTTTAATTAAAATTTTACAAAATTATTTTATACATTGAAATCCACAACTTTAAAAATTATAGAAAAAATTAATAAATTCAACATTATGTCTACAACATATAGGTCGAAACAATTTGTGAAACAAACACTATATGTTTATAGAAAACCCACTTTTACAAGGAGGTACAAATTTCTTAAGAATGATAATTATAATAGGAATCCTTCTATTTTTGTACTTATGATGCTCATAAAAATAGATAAAAATTTTGCTTAAAATAAAATCAAGAGTGTTCTAATATGGTAAAGACGGTTTATGAATCGGTGTATAAAACACATCTCAAAATTTAACTAAATACAATATAAAAATTTTCTACGTTAAAAATTTTGTCTAATCAAAATTACGAAAAATATACTAATAAAACAAAATAAAATTAAACTCCAAAACTCAAAATAAAATTAGTGAACATAAAACAAACATGCAAGTCATACCAAGTCCAATTATTGTATAATCAGTTGTTATAGTACCTTTATATAAGGATTGATCTTTCAACCACATGTTTGGAAATCTAAAAATATTAGAATAACTTTTAGAATGATTTTTCATGGTGAAAAGTAAATGTGTGTGATCCGAAGATGTCATACTCAAGTGCTCCACAAAAGTAAGAGGATAATTATCAATACACTAATTATTAAAAAGGATTACGATCAAATCTTTGCAACAGCTTATACTTATTCCTGGTAAAAGCAGACCCAATGAAGCCAATGTCCACAAAGTTATAGTCCATAATCATATAAGCAAACTTATCTATAGAATTAAAATTAGGCCAGGAACCACCCATTCTTTTAGCTTGAGATAATACAATATTTAAATCAACCCCATCCCACTAGGGCCACTAAAATTATTAGCAAATGAAGATAGTTGGTCTCATAAAAAACCCCTTTCAACTCTAGAGTAACTGGCATAAACCAAAGGTGCATAGTAAGATACATTTTGAAAAGAGATACTATCATGTAAAACTTGAGGATTGATGCAATAATTGATATGTTTAAATTGCTTTTCTAAAAAATCCAAATTTATTTTGAGATATGTTGACCTCAGTTTTGGATTGAGGGTTGATCACTCAAAATTTAGGTCTAGGATTCTTCTAGACACTTAAGTTTTCTTAGTGCTAGGACACTTCTAATGACTAAGGGAATACTAAACCATGACCTAGAGACTTGTAGGGCATAACCTTAAGCCTAGAGCTTACATTAGGACAAGTGGGCTTCACCTACCCTAAGGTTTAAACTGACACTCATATCTATCAATTTATTTGAACCTAAACTAAATGATTAAAACCTCAACCTCAAATAATTAATTGACCTTGGTTGAATTTGATTTTCAATCCAACCTCCAAGTTAAATTAATTTGAACCTTAACTTAAGCTAGCCCACTTCAAAACCTATAACTACATTCAAACTAACCCAAGCAAATCAAACTCAATTTAATTCTCTCAATTATTCTAATTAACCAATGGATCATTTCAAATTATTCCAACACTTGCAATCAAGCCAACTAAATCATTTAGATTTAAGTAATCAAAATTAGCCCATTTAATATAAAAAGGCTCAAATGAGTCACGCTGACCTTGCTTTTGGAGTGAGGTTAGTTCATTCCAATCCTAGGTTTAAGATTCTTCTAGACATTTAGGTTTCTTTAGTGCTAAGACACTTCTGGTGACTAAAAAAAAATACTAAACCTAGGCTTAGAGACTTGTACGACATAACCTTAGGCCTAGGGCTTACCTTAAGACAAGTAGGCTCTGCTTACCCTAAGGCTTAAACCGACACTCATACCCATCGATCACTTTAAATTTAAACCAAATGATTAAAATCTCAACCTCAAGCCAATCAATTGACCATGATTAAATTTGATTTCCAATCCAAGCTCCAAGCCAATTTGTCTTCTTAACTCAAGGTAACCCACTTCAATCCTATAACTCCATTCAAACTAACTGAAGCAAACCAAGCTCAATTCAATTTTGTCAATTATCCTAATCATCCAATGGATAATTTCAAACTACTCTAACACTAGCAATTAATCCAACTAAATCGATTAGATTTAAGTAATCCAATTTAGTCCATTTGACCTAAAAGGTTCAAATGAGTCATGTTGACCTGACTTTTGGAGTGTGAATTATTCATTCTAATCTTAGGTCTAGGATTATTTTATACACTCAGGTTTCCTTAGTGCTAGGACACTTCTAGTGACTAAGGGAACACTAAACCCAAGCTTAGAGATTTATAAGGCATAACCTAAGGCCTAAAGCTTACCTTAGGACAAGTAGGCTCCACCCTAAGGCCTAAACCGACCTCATACCCATCAATAACTTTTAATCTAAACCAAATGATTGAAACTTCAACCTCAAGCTAATCAATTCATCTTGTTTGAATTTGATTTCAAATCCAAGCTCTAAGCCAATTTGGCTTCTTACTCAAGTTAACCCACTTCAATCCTATAACTCCATTCAAACTAACCTTATCATACCAAGCTTGGATTGGAAACCTTCAATAATCTATCCAAATATAAATGAAACCTACAATTATCAAACCAAACTCAAGTCAACCCAAGTCAAGCCCAAGTTAGCCCTTTTACTTGAAAACTTCAAATGAGCCAAAAATTCATTAGACTCCAAATTGATTGCAGTTGAATTTATATTTCAATCCTAGGCTCATATATAAGTTCAACTAAACTTGAATTAAGCCAAAACCAAATAAATTGACCCATTTAGGTCCACTTAGCCTAAAGAACCTTTTTGAGCCAAGTTCTAATCCAACCCAAATTGGATTGAACCAAGCCCATCCAAGCTTCATATCATGATCAACAATCACCCTAGGATGATCAATCACCTTGAATTGGGTCAAACCAAGTCAACTTAGTTTTTTGACCAAGTCAACCTATAGCCCAAATGAAACCTAAACTAACCAAAACCCACCATATACCAAATTGATTGAAACCATTGATTCACACCAACCCATGATCAATGATTGAACATGATGACCCTTAATTGAGCCAAACCAAGTCCAATTGGCCATTTGACCCAAATTGACCTAAAAGGCCAAAATAGACCAAATCATAATCTAACCCAAATTGATTGCACCCAATGGCTCAAGTTCATTCCAAATTGATTATTGAACTTGACAAAAGCCATATTTGAGCCCAATTTGACCAATTGGCCAGCTTAACCCAACCTAGCCCAAATTGACCTAAAGGGTTAAATTGGCCAAAATCTAAATTAAATCCAAATTGATTCAAACCAAAACCTACAATCTATTTCAATTGACTAATTGAACTTGAACCAATACCTAACCCAACCCAATTTGGTCAATTTGGTCAAATTTATCAGCTTAGCCCATTTGACCTATATGAATCCAAGTAAGCCAAAACCAAATCTAGGCCAAATTGATTGCAACCACTTGAACCAAAACTCTTCAAATCATCATTTTAACCTAACTCAAGACTTAGTTTGACCCAATTTGACTAATTGGTTAGCCTAACCCAACATGACCCAATATGAACCCATTTGAGCAAATGAAGCCAAAACCTGACCTAAACTGAAACTGAACCTAGGTGAGCCCAAAATCAACCCAAACCTATTTGGAGCCAAACCCAATGTAAATCCTCTATGGATCCTCTCCCCCATGTGAAATTTTTCCAAAAAAAGGCAAAGTCCAGCCTCCTTTCACTTTGGTATCCCTTACTCACCCAAATGAGGGATCCCTAAGCCTCCTAGCCCACTCTACAAGATGCTAGGACTTGCCATGGACAAAAGGGAAGTTAGCCAACTCACCTCCCATACAAGCCGAATACCCAAAGGATCAAGGAAACTCAATCTGCCCAAATTCAGCTTGAAGCCTCCTATCATGGCTTGTCCCAATCCATACGAGCCACATGGACTCGATTGAGACCCCTTTGACGCTCTGACGGTGGCTGGCTGGCCGAAAAATAGGAAGCCATCTCGTCCATCCACCTCAACAAATTGAGGGATATACCCTATCAATTGAATGGGAAACTCACCACTTCGATTCATGAGAGCTTCATAACACAAATTCAAACCTCCTTGCAATCCCCAGAGCCATCCCAAGCTTCCCATCTTCGGCATTTCTCTTCCATGTGTGAAACCAAAATAGGGGAGGCTAATTTCGATCTAAGTTCGCTCATTCCTCAACCAAAACTAAATTACTCTTGCACACACCTTCCACACACATTGTCGAAGCCATCCAAGCCTTTTCCCAAGCTTCCAAGCCACCGAAGGAGGGACTTCAATCACCGCCAAGCTCCAAAATGATAGAACTTAATCCACCGAGCGAACCAAGGGAAATTGGCTTGCATGTAACTCAACAGGGCCTCATCTCTACTAGAAGAAGCTACCTCCGTCGATCCCATCATCGATCTTGAGCTCTGGTGAGGTAATTCCACAAAATCATAGAAAAAGGAAATTTTGGTTGGAGCTTTTCGAAGGAAATTTGCATGTGAGTTGATCTTGGCCATTGAATTTGTTTGAATTCCTATCCTAATGGTGTGGGTTGACTTTGAAGTTCATTTGAGCTCAGTTGACCTTGGATCAAATGATCCATGGCAGATGGACGTTATCGTTCTTCGCTCACAGGAAGGAAGATCATGGGTCGTCCATTCCACGTGATTGGAACTGACAGCTCTGATCAAACCACATTATATTTCTCTTATTTCCTCCCTTTACGTAGTGGATTTGATCTATGTCATCCGATCCAAGATCGAAAGGCCACCGCTAGCTAACTTAACGCACGAATGTGACAACTTAAATAGCCAATTCTGTGGCACCAAGTGGAAAGCATGCCGCATCAGCGTGCCATGTGGCACCGACTGGATTAGGCTTAATTAAGGTTATTTAATATGTTTTTAAGGTTGAAACTTCCATAATTCATAACTAATTATAGAAAAATCCAAAAAAATACAAATAATAGCACATTTTAAAGGTATTTCAGAGGAGAATTTAATAAAAATACCTTAAATTGGTTTTGAATAATAAACAAAGCTTAATTAGGGTTTAATGAAAATATAATTAGCATAATTACTCTCTAATCATTCAAGTGATTGATCTCAAATTTTTGGAGATTGTTTAAAACGATGGCCTCTACCTTCTCTAATTTTCTTGAGATTTATTACTTTTAAATTAAGAGATTTGATTAATTAAGCCCTAATTACTCTCTTAATTTAATTTATGTTTAATTAATCATGTGAACAGTAATGGATTAATTAATTAAGTGGTTAAGTGTTCCTTAATAGTTGGTGAACTCAAGAGATAAGATTATGGCCTCTTTCTTAATCTATTTATCTAAATTCATTTTCATTAATTAAATTAATCAAAGCTTAATCAATTAATCAAATTTCTTAATTAATCAAGTTGAAAATGTAATCATATGGAATCTTAATTAATTGTAATCTTGGATAGAGAGGTCTTTAAAACCCAAAAGTGATTAATGAAATTATTGTTAGCTCACATGTGTAAGAAAATCCTAAAAGTAATTGAGTGAGTATCTTAAGCTTAATTAATTAATGTTTAAGAGCTAATTGCATTAGGCCTATTTCATTTTATAGGAGCATTGCTATTTACTTTTCAATTCATTTACATATTACATTAACTCATAATCATTTAATTAACTATCTTAAGATAACATAGGTAAGGGTTTAATTAATTGATTTAATTCACACCTTAACCTAATTAATCCATAAAATCAACCTAATTTCTTTTCATTAAATAAATAAAATTAACTCACACATGGGGAATGGGGCTAGATTAGTAAACCTTTCTCATATTTCCTAAATTAAATCAAATATGAAATTAAAAATGACATTAAGAAACTTTGGTTTATTTTAAATGAATTTATTTAGTATGATTGTCCTCAAGAATTAGTTGAATTGAATGAAATCATGTGCTTATGTCATTTTATTTCTTTCCAATCATATTAAATGTTGTATGCTACCTGATTCATGCATTCATCTTTTTCCAAAAATTAATTAAATCAAATGATTTCCTTTATGTCAAGCTTGCATGTGTTAGTTTAAATTAATATATGTGGCTATTATCATTATTAACCAAATCTATTTTCCAAAACTTATAATGGAATGATTATATATTCTAGCTATAAATACATAGGAGAAGTATGTGATTATAGCTTAAGTGTATAAAGTAAAGTTTCTTTTCTTTCATTCATATATTGATTTATATAAGTAAGAGTGTTAATGGATATATAGCTTGGACATCCCGACAATACAAGGCTTTAGTTAGCCCCAATGAGCTTATTTGATTACCTCACTTTCCTAGTTTAACAATGGCATGTACTCCATTTGATTTCAATCTTATGTATTTCAATATTAGAATTTGGATAATATTTTACTTCATATGCATAAATGTTCCAATCAACTAAAAATATAACTTTTGCATGGTTTTCCTTCCTTTGTTTATGTATACATCCATATGTAATTGAAAAAAATAAATATTTAGTCTGGACAACTCAGGAATATGATGCTTTAAGTAGCCTTAAGGAGGCCATTTGATTACCTCACTTCTCTAGTTAACAATGGTATGTACTAGCTTATGTCTCTTATACATGTGTGTGTATATTTAATTATGAAATTAGAACCCATTATCTTTTATCAAAAATCCATGCATTCATGAATGATTAAGTTGTTGAATTAACTAATCATATGACTCAGAGCTCTCTTTCTTTTGTTCATGTATGCAACATTATATATGCTTGAATGTGAAGGGCATATAGTTTGGATATCCTGGGAACACGAGGCTTTATCTAGCCCCAAGGAGATCATTTGATTATCTCATTTCATTGTTAACAATGACACGTACCTATTTAATTTCATTCATATGTATTTTTGTATAAGAATTTAGATAGAGCTTTAAATTAATATGATAAAATAATTCAATCAAATGGAAGATATAAATTCCAAAATACATGTTTACATCCATCATTTAAGTGTGCTAATACATGATGCATGTATATGTATGCTTAAGGTTTGATCATAATGATGTTACATATAATGGGAAGAAATGAATGAATATGTGTCATGTGATAGTAATTAATAATTAATCTTAAGATGCCTTTCTTATTCAATGAGTTTATTTAAAGTTAACCTAAACATAGATTAATTTAAAGTATGCAATAAGACATTCATTAAAGAGAATTGATTAATTAATATGCTTTAGATGTGGCTTAAGGTAGATAAATGAGAGTGATCTTCTTTTTAACACTTAGTTGTTAAGTGTAAACTAAATGCAACAAAAGAAAATATCAAGTAAAACTTGAAAATCAGTTAAGTTACTTAAAGTGAAATCATCCTTTATAATTAAATCCTTTCATACTTAGAAAATCACAACAAAGCCTAGTTAAGGTATACCACACAAGCCTTAATACACACACTTTAGAATTAAGCCACTACTTTTAGCTTTATGTTAGGGTGGTGCATTGAGTGATGTATGTTTAGTTTTATGATGTATTATTATAGACTAGATGTTAGGGTGTAGGCTTCATAGACTGGATGTTAAGTCATGATTAACCTAATCATATTTTATATAGGAGATTGTACTTAAGGGGTGCTTAAAATAAATACAAATGCTCTCTTTTACATGTTGCTTAACCTCTAAGCATAATCTAAATTAGGACATGTGGGCTTGGTTTCCCATGTGTAGGGTGCTAAGTCCAAATTATTCTTATAACTACTTGGGTTGTATGGTGTGTTTAGCTAACACTTTTTTTGCAAATGTCGTTAGATTTACATTTCCTATTTTAATGTAATTTTGCATTAGAATTAGGATTACTTTTATTGGGGATTAGGATGAGCAGTAGCTAAAAGGCTTTGTCTTGGGAGGCCCTTGTTGATCTCATTTTTAGAGTGAGCATTCAATTTCTCATCATAGGTCTAGGACTCTTATAGAAACTAAGAGTTTCTCTTTAAGACACTCTAGTGATTATGAACACTTAACCTAATCCTAGAGATTTAGAAGAGTTAGCCACAGGAATATTGTGCCTGGATTTAAAGACTTGCCTACCCTATAGCCTAAAACCCCATCATTGCTTCCTTCTTTCAAAATGAAACCCAAAAATTCAAAATTCCAAAAAAAAAAATCAAATAACTATCCAATGATTGAAATCTATCACCACCCAAATTCCAAAATTCTTCCTAAGCCCTTTTGATTTTATCTTATGGACTTATTAACCAAATCAAGTCAATCCCAGCCAATTAATTTTTCAATCATCACCCAACCTCAAATCAAATTCTAAATCACAAGTCAATTTTGATTCAAAATGATTGACATCCATGATCAACTCCAAATTTAAATTCCAAAAATCTTTCCTAAGCCATATGAGCCAACCATGTCTTAGCCAAAATTCTTCAAATCAACTCAAACTTGGTTTATTTTAATAAATCAAACTTTCTTCATTTATATTCATAAATATAAATGATGACCTCCACTATCAAAATAAATCAAACCAAATCAAAAAAATTAGCTCAACCTACACCCTAAGATTAATCAAATTGCTTTCAAATCACTAAACTCAAGTGATTTTCATGACCATTTATATCTTCATCTTCACAAATATAAATGGAATATAAAAAAACCAAACTCAAATCAAACCAAATTCAATTTCATCCCTTTTAGCCAAATTTGAACTTCTAAATGAAACCCAAATTAACTCAAAACTCATAGATTTCTTCATGATTCAATTATTCCTACAATCATTGATCCAAATATAAACATAAACCACCATTATCAAACCAATTCCAAGTCAACCCAAACTAAACCTAAATTGACCCTTACGACTTGAAATTATCATATGAATCAAAACCCACTTGGCTCCAAACTAATTGCAATTAGATTTATATTTCAATCATAAGTCTATATGCAAGTTTAATTAAACTTAAATCAAGTCTTGATCAGAACATTAGGTTTCACCCAAAGTGACCTAAAGGACCTTTTGAGCCATGTTCTAATCCAACCCAAATTGAAACTAAGCCCATCTACACCTCAATCATGATCAACAAACATCATAGGGTGAGCCACATTGAATTGGGTCAAACCAAGTCAAACCTAGCCTTTTACCAAGTCAACACTTAGTCCAAATGAAACCCAAACTAGCCAAAATCCACCATATGCAAAATTGATTGAAACCATTGATCTAAACCCATTCATGGTCAATGATTGAACATGGTCAAGTCATCAATTGAGCCAAACCAAGCTGTGGGTAAAAAAAATTTTATCTTCATCTAAATGAATAAATGAGAACAAAATTTTATGCTTGATAGGACACCATGCAGATCCACAGATATTCTTATTAAGGTGATTGAGTACGACATTAAGGGAATGTGTACTATCTCAGAAGATAGAAGTCACCACCCTACAATAGACCTAATCACCTAATAAGGACTCATAAGGATGATGGGTCTTCGAATGTACTAGAGATTTTTTTCCCTACTTACATAGAAAAGTAAAGTAGGCTTTATTTTAAATTTTCAATATGTTTCCATGGAGGCAAGCTCATAGTTAATTACATCTTAAGGAATGAGATTCTTAAGAATACATGTAAATGATCATTGTCTCCAAATATTTCAAAGATAGGACTATTAATAAATTGGTTATTTTAAGATCATTGATCAAAAGGAGGGAGTTATTTTGAAACCAAAAGGAGATAAGTAAGGATCATGATACTAGCTCAGTGAGAATCCCAAACTACCCTATCTGGGCTCTATATTTTAAAATTGAGGAAATTATTTGTTTGAGTTGATTTATTATAATCTAGGGCTTACACCAAACACAAGATCAATACCTAAGAGGTGAATTTATTTATCATAGAAAGGAAAATAACAACCTATCATGAATCTAGGAGCTTGACCAAAGCATGACCCAAATCTAAAGTGAAAAATGGGCATATTGTTTACCTCCACAGAGAGATAAACCACATCTGGACTTATGCTAGGGTGGAATAACGCCTCCTATGATTTTAAATACATGTAAGCAAGTCTTATTCTTTTGCAAGATAATAAGGTTATTATTTATTTAAGAAAGAGACTAAGTTCTTAAACATACTCCCTAAGAGACTAGATCATGTAGGGCATGAGTAATGACTTAATCTAATGCAAATTTTGTTAAGTTTTATTTTCCATTTTTAGACAACTTAGACACAGGCTATTGGATTCATATGCCTAATGCATGAGAAATTGGTTATGGGCCAAAATTAGCAAGAAGAATGTGTGTTTCCACCATGGCTCTCAAAGGTCATGCCATGTTCTCTAGCAAAGGTGGAAGCCCTTCATTAGCAAGAGTGAAGCAAGATAATTTTTATGCATGATGAAGCATACAACATCCAAATAAGTGATTGCTAAATCTTTATTTAATTTATGTCCTTTATGTGAGGTTATGAGTTATTTAATTTTAATTGTGAGTTAATTAATTGGGTAAAAAATTTATTTTTTTCTAACAGCCTAATCGCATCTAGGCCATTCAACAAAGCATCAAAGAAACTAGGAAAAACATGCCATCTTAATGCACAAGCTAAACAAACATCAAATAATTTTATAAAGCTAGCACAAAAGAATAAAATGCCTTTATGATTGAGCTCCACCGCACAAACCCAAAAAGAAATGGGTAGCCAAGCTCTACTCTTATACAACTCAGATTACAAATGAATTCATGTTATGAGGGTCTTCATTCTTCATTTCTTCATTTCTTCATTTTTTTTCTTTTCTTCTTTCCTATATTATTTTGGTTGGTTGGAATGTCACTGCTCCAAAGGCTTCACATAGTAGATAAGACATAATCTTATGACCAATGTTCATCTTAATGCCCTATCACATTCTTTCCAAACCTTAATTACAAAATTTATAGAAAAATGAGAAAAGTAAATTTAATTAAAACCTCCAAAATAGAGATTAGCTAAACACACCACACAATCCCAAGCATGTATATGAATAAGTTGGACTTAGCACCCCACACATGGGTAACCAAGTCCACGGCTTATCTTGGATTATGCTTAGGGTATAAGCAACGCGCAAAAGCATTTATATTTTTTTATTATAGCACCCCTTAAGCACAATCCCCTGCAGAAAATAATGATTAGATTAAGATCATCCTATCATCCAATCTACGCACATACACCCTAGCATCCAGTCTAAAACATTACATCACAAAACAAAATTAGGCATTAAACCATGCATCACCCTAACATTGAGATAGAAATGGTGACATAGCCTAATGTCTGTGTTAGTTAAGGCTTATGTGGTATGTCTTAATTAGGCTTTAGGATTGATGTTTTCTAAATGTGAGAGATTCAATTTAGATGGGTGGTTTCAATTAAGTGATTTAGTTGATTTTCTAATTTTATTTGATGATTTGATTTTCTTTGAATGAACTTGCACTTAATTACTAAGTGTTGTAAAGAGAAGAAAAGAGAAGAGAACTTCTCTTTCATCCCTACCTTAAGTAATTTCTAAGGTAGATTCATTAATGATTTTTTTTCTTTAGTGAATATTTTATTAAGTGTTTTAATTAATCCTAAGTTTAAATTTACTCTGAATAAACCTATTCAATAAGAAAGTCATCTTAAGATTAATTTAAGTGAATTACTATCACAAAACACACAACTATTTATTTCTTTCCAACATGTATACCATGCATATGGATGATCCTAAGAATTGCTATACATGCAGTGCAAATACTTTAGCACACTTTGATGATGAATGCCAATAGGTGTTATTTAAGAAAATTTAAATATTTCATGAATGCATGACTTTATTTAAGTAGAAAAGAGGGACTCTTTTATTCATTACTTATATCCACATTCACATGTATAAAAGACATAAGTGAGTACGGCGCCATTATTTTCTACACCAGGAGTGTAAGCTACAAGACTTACTTAGGGCTACTTAAAGCCTTCTAATCCCGAGATGTCCAGACTAATATACCACTTTTTTTAAATACATGTGCATGTACAAAAGAAAATGAATGGATGAGAAGTCATGCAAAAGATTTTTTTTATTTTTGATTTGGTTATGCAATGTGTAATGTGAAGATCCTTCTTAAGTCATAACATAAAGTGGATAGGAATGAATTTAAGCAAGTGTTATGTTCTTTTCAAATGAACTATACACTTTTCAAATCCTACCCAAAATCATGTTAAGAAAAGAGAAGAAAATCACATAACACATTCTATGCTATAATCACATGCAAGCTTATAAGTACACTTTTCATATGGCGCGATGGGATTGGTTATTTAAGTTATCAAATCTGCTATCGCATCAGCTGGCGGTGCTACGCACTTTCTCTTGGGCGTCCAAGGATCAGATGGCCAGGATAAAACCCATGGCTAATCATCAAATCTACACATTTTAATCAGGACCATCCATCCAAAACATGCAGGATGAATGGTCTATGATTCATCCCTATCCTCCATGACTTGATTCAAGTTCATTTGAGCTCAAATTGGGCTAAGATTCAACCCAAAGCATAGAAGAAGATCTAGCATTGGGGTTCAATTCCTTCATGAAAGACCAAATAATTTTCAACCTAAGCTCAGTTTTGATTCATACCTCACCGAAGGCTATCATTAGGCTTCCAACCGTTGAAGTAGCTTCGTCTAGTGGAGACAAAGCCCTATTGAAGGTTTGAGGGTTTAATTTGTAATGGATCTTCCAATTTACCAAAGCTTGCTTCAAGGGCTTGTGGCTTTGGTGGAACTCCCCCTTCCCGTGGCTTGGATGCTTGGGATTTGCTTTGGATGAGCTTGACTTAGTGCCTTGATAGGGATTAAAGATAAGCATTGGTTATAAGACCATATCTTATATACCATGTGATACCTTTGTGATTATTTTATAAAGTTGTATGATGTTTTGTTTAGTTTGCGCCTTAGAAATAACATGTCTTTTCATAGTTTGTTTATGATTGGTGCTTGTTGTGTGGCCTGGATGCGATTGGGCTTATAGGATCAAACTAAAGTTTCTATCCCATTAATAACTCATAACTAAAATCTTAAAATAATTCATAAGCTCACATAAAAGCCTAGGAATTAAATCAAGATAATAATTTTTTTTGCAACCCCTTAGCTGGATGATTGAATGTATAATATCATGTGTATCATATTCTTCCATTCTTGCTAAGAGAGGGCTTCCATCTGTGCCAGAGAATAAAGGCTTAACATGTAGGAGCCTTTGATGGAAAAACACCTCTTCCTCTCCTAATTTAGCCCACAACCAATTTCTCTTGCATTTAGGCATACAAAATCTTAGAGCTTGTGTCAAAATAAAAGTCCAAAAATCAAAAAAAGCTTGACAAAATTTGCATTATATTTAAGTCATGACTCATGCCCTTCATGATCTAGTTTCTTATGGAGTGTGTTTAAGGACTTAGTTTCTTTTTTAAGTAAACAACAGCCTAACCATCTTGCAAGCATAAGACTTGTCTACATAGATTTAAAGCATAGGAGGAGTTAGCTGGTTGTCACTCTAGGCGGTAATAAGCCCAGCAATCGGGTAAAACATATGCCCATTTTCACCTTAGATTGAGATTGTGCTTTGGCCCTCACCAAAGCTCCATAGATTTAGGATCTGAGATTGATGTTTTCCTTTGCGGGCTACAAGCATAAATCCTCACCTTTTAGGTATTTCCACAATCTTGTATTATGGAATTGTAAGTCCTAAACTTCTAATAAAAATTTAACTCAAATAAATAAATCTTCTCAAATTTAAATGTGTAAAGCCCAACCATAGGATAGATTAGTGTGTTCACTAGACTTCCTAGTATATGAGCACTCCCTACTCATCTCCCTTAGTTTTGATAAGAGCTCTTCCCTTTTGACTTCTCTCACTTGATTTTCAAAAATATAACTAATCCTTTGATAGTCCTATCTTTGAATTACTTAGAGACAATAATCGCCTACTTTAATCGAGTATTCTTAAGGGATTCATTTCCTTTAGGATGTAATTATCTATGGAGGCTTTCCCCCATAGGGAACTTAATGAACCCGATTTAAATAAACCTTGCTTAACTTGTCCATGTAAAGTAGGGGAAAAGTCTTTGGTATATTCGAAGACCCATCACGCCTTAGGAGTCCTCATTAGATGATTAGGTCCATTGTAGGTAGTGACTTCTATCTCTTGAGATAGTACATTGTTACTTAATGTCATACCCAGTCACCTTAATGAGTACATCTGTAGATCTGCTTGGTGTCCCCTTACACAAACACACACAACACAAAAATAAACACCACAACCTTGTGATGCCTTTGAAGCAAATAAATCCAAATGGAGAAATGAAGGAGACATGAAGAATGAAGATAAGAAGACCCCCATAACATTTATTCATTTGTAAAATTGTAATTATTCTTTCATATACTGGGTTGCATAAGAGTAGAGCTCGGCTACCCATTTCTCTTTTCGGCTGGTACGGTGACACCCGACTGCATCAGCCTTTTTTTCTTTTATGTTAGATTTATAATATGCTTGATATTATGTTTAAATTGTGCAATAGAAACAACATTCCTCTTCTTAGTTTCTTACTTATATGGTGATTTAATATGTGGCCTAGATCTGATTAGGCTCTTAGGGAAAAATAAATTTTCTACCCTAACTACAACTCATAACTAAATTTTCTAAATAATTTGTAACCTCACATAAAGTCTAGGAATTAAACTAAGATAATTAAAAGATTTAATAACCCCTTAGCTAAATGTTGTATGTTTAATATCATGCATCCATATTACTTCACTCTTGCTAATAGAAGCTCTTCATCCTTGCATGATAGGGGAAGACTTGACCTTTGAGGGTCTCCTATGTGGTAAAAAATATCTCTTTATCTCTAATTTAGCCAATAACCTCATTTCGTCATGCTTTTAGACATAAAAAAATCTTATGGCCTTTATTAAAATTAAGAGTCCAAAATTAAATAAAAATTGAAAAGATTTGCATTAGACTAAGTCATGGCTCAGACCACTCATGCTCTAGTCTCTTAGGAAGTGAGTTTAAGGATTTTAGTTTCTTTCTAAATAATAATAATCTAACTATCTTGCAAAATCATATGACTTGCCTATATGATTTTAAAGCATATGAGGAGTTAGCTGGATGCCTGTTGACCTCACTTTTGGAGTGAGATCTCAACTTCCACATCATAGATCTATGACTCTTATAAACACTAAGAACTCCTTATTCTTAAGATACTTAGTGATTAGGTGAACACTTAACCTAAGCTAGAGTTAGAAGGATTAGCCATAGGAAAAGGTCATCCCTTAGAGATTTAGGAAAATTTGCCTACCCTATAGCTTTAAACCCAATCCATGCCCCCTTCTTCAAACCAAACTTCCAAATCAACTTCCAAATCAAATTCCAAATCAAATGATTGAAACCCATGATCAAATTCAAATTCTAAAACCCTTCCTAAGCATTTTGATTTTATCTTATGGACTTAGCTGTAACCAAATTTAAATTGACCCCAATCTAACTGATTTTTTCAAATACTAATTCAATCTCAAATCAAACTCCAACCCAAATTCTAAATCAAATGAGTAGAACCCAAAATCAAATTCAAATTCTAAAATCTCTTCCTAAGCCACATGAACCATCCTCATATGCTTAGCCAAAATCCCCTTTAAACCAAATCAAACTTGATTGATTTCTTTATAAATCAGTCATTTCTTTATTTATATTTATAAATATAATTGAAATCTAAATTCAAACCATTCAAATCAAATCAAACTAAATCAAACCAAATCAAGACCTTTCTTAAGCCATATGGACTTACCTCCATAAGCATAATCAAATCTCAACCCAAATTAACCCAAACTCAATTAATTTCTTTATAAATCATTATTCCTTCATTTGTATTTACAAATATAAATGAAAACCTCCAATGACCAAAAATAAATCAAACTAAATCAATTCCCTACTTAATCCCTTTGATCTACATCCTTAAGCCTGATCAAATTTACTTCCAAATCACTTCAAACTCAAGTGATTTTCTCAAAATCATTTATATCTTCATTTATATTTTGAAATATAAATGAAATATAAATCCAAATAGCAAAAATAAAACCCAAATCAATTCAATTTTCCAATTTTATCCTTTTATGCCAATTTCTTGAACTTGGCTAAATGATACTTAAATCAATCCAAAACCCATGGATTTCTTCATGGATCAATCTTTCTTTCAATCACTTACCCAAATATAAACATAAACTACAATTATCAATCCAAATCCATGTCAACTCAAGTCAAGCCCATGTTGACCCCTTTTAACATGAAATTGTCATATGAACCAAAATTCATTTGACTCCAACTCAATTGTAATTGGATTTATATTTCAATCCTAGGCTCATATGTGAGTTCAACTAAGTTTGAATCAAGCTAAAACCAAACCAATTGAACCATTTAGGTCCACTTGATCCAAAGTGACCTAAAGACTGCCAAGTTCTAACCCAAATTAGATTGAACTAAGCCCATCCAAACCCCATATCATGATCAACAATCATCCTATAGTGATCAACTACCGTGAATTGGGTCAAACCAAGTCAACTTAGTTCTTTGACCAAGTCAACCTTTAGCCCAAATGAAACCCAAACTAGCCAAAACTCACCATATACCAAATTGATTGAAACCATTGATTAAAACAAATTCATAATCAATGATTGAACATGACCAAACACTCAATTGAGCCAAACCAAGTCCAATTGGTCATTTGACCTAAGTTGAACCAAATTGGCCTAAAAGTCAAAATGGGTCAAATAATGATTTGATCCAAATTGATTGTAACCAATAGTTCAAGTTCATTCCAAATCATTTGCTTGAAACTTGAAAATGATTGAGCCCAATTTGACCAATTAGTCAACTTGGCACACAAATTGACCTAAAAGGTCAAATTGGCCAAAATCCAAATTAAACTCAAATCAAACCAAACCAAATCCTACATTCATTTTCAATTAACCAATTGAACATGAACCAACACCTAACCCAACTCAATTTGGTCAAATTGGTCAAATTGGTCAACTTAGCCCATTTGACCTATTTGAATCCAAATGAGCAAAAATGAAACCTAACCCAAATTAATCAAAACCACTTGAGCCAAAACTCTTCAAAACATCATTTGAATATAACTCAAGCTTGGTTTGACCCAGTTTGACCAATTGGTCAACCCAACTTACCCATTTGAACCCATTTGACCATATGAAGCCAAACCAACCCATGGGACCTTAGGAGTTGGCCAAACCTGACCAAAACCAACCCTAGATCACAACCAAACCAGCCCAAATTCAAGTGGGACCCAATCCAAGGGGATTAACCATTGGACAAGCCTCCCCACATTGCATTCTTTCCATAAAAAGCCATGTCCACTCTCCTATCACTTGGGTAGCCATCCAAGTGCCAAATGGGGTGCACCTAAACTTCCTATCCTACCCTAGAACACTTAGGATTAGCCATGGACTAAGGGGAGTTCACCTCCTCACCTCTCAAGCCAAACCAAGAACCCAAAGGACCAAGCCAACCCAATCTCCCCATAACTTGCCTTGAGCTCCCTACCATAGCTCCCTCCACTCCTGACAAGCCACATGGAGCTGATGGTGACCCTCCTGATGCCTCGACAATGGTGAATTGGTAGAATTTCAAGGATGGATTCTATTTATCTATCACACTCAATTTCAGGTATACTCCATCAATTCGAGCAGAAATTATCATAATTCATATTCTCTGAGTCCCTTGAGTGATTTTGAAATCCCTTAGAGCCTCTTAGAGCACCACAAGCCTCCCTCGATTAGCCATTATTCTTTGCGTTTGAATCCAAAATAGGGGAGACCTCTCTTGATTCAAACTCACCCATTTCTCAACCAAACTCCAATTAAACTTGCATACACCTTCACCACACCTAATCAAAGCCAAGCAAATCATCCCTTGAGTTCTAAAGTCACTGGAAGGCATACTTTGATTAAGACCAAATGCCAAATAGGAGGAGCTAGGTCCATATAGCAAATCACCTCAAATTAAGGCTCGTGCAGCTCAATAGGGCTTTATTTCTATCAAATGAAGCTACTTCAGTCGATCCCACTGCTGAACATTAGCTCTGATAAGGTAATTCCTCAAAATCATCGGTTTAGGAAAAATTGGTTGGTACTTTTTGAAGGAAATTTATATGTCATGTGTTTTGACCATTAAATGTGTTTGTCTCCTCTTCATGATGGTGTGGGATCAATTTGATCCTAATTAATGCTCTAGTTAGCTCAGATTGAATGGAGAAAGATGGACACTATCCATCTTTCACCATTCATGAAGGAGACAGATCATAGGGCATCCATTTTGTGTGATTGGAACAGATGATCGTGATCAAATCTCGTTAGATTTGCCTCTGTATCCTCCTTAACTGTGGGATCTGATCTTGGTCATTTGATCCCGGACGTCCATGAAAACGTCCCGTAATTGAGTCAACTTCCTAATAACATAAATAGCCTATCCACCCGCCATGTGGAAAGCGTGCAGTCGAACCATGGCACCAAGATTAAGGGTTAATTAGGGTTATTTTAATTAATTTTTAAGGAAAGAACTTTATAAAATCATAACTAATCCTACAAAAATCTAAAAAATTTAAATGAGAGCTTATTTTAAAGGTATTTTAGAGGAGAATCCAAGAAAATTATTTTGGATAGTTAATTTTTGCTTAATTAAAGGTTAATTAAAAATTTGATTAGCTTAATTACTCTCTTATTCAATTAATTTCAAACTCTTTAGAGATATTTAGAGGGATGACCTCTACCTCCCCTATTTTCTTGGAATTTATTGGATAGTTAATTAGGGAAATTGATTGATTAAGCCTTAATAAATCTTTTAGCTTAATTAGTGATAATTAATCAAATGAACAATGAATTGACCCATCAATTGAGTTCATTGGCCTCTATTAACAGTGGAGAAACTTAGGGAAAT
Source organism: Cymbidium sinense (assembly GCA_021442155.1). Classification (NCBI taxonomy): domain Eukaryota; kingdom Viridiplantae; phylum Streptophyta; class Magnoliopsida; order Asparagales; family Orchidaceae; genus Cymbidium; species Cymbidium sinense. The sequence goes on from CM038231.1 coordinate 33,777,204, forward strand.
GGGTTCGGACCCCTCTTCCAATCTTTTCCTTAAGTCTTCTCCATTCCTCTTTAAAATTAATTAATTAAGACTCATTAATCAATTAATTAATCAAATCAATTAAAACCCAAATTATATCTAGACTTTAATTAACTAATTGAAAAGATTTAGGGATTGAGACTTAGGCTTCTTTCTTTGTCTCTTCCCCAAGTCCATTTCATACTATTGATTAAGGATAATTATGATTTAATTAGATACTAAATGAACTTAATTGATTAAACTTATCTTCCTTGATTAACTCTTGGGTAGCTCTTTGGGAGTTCAATAACATAAAGAGAGAGCTAATGAAATTATGGTTAGCTCACATGTGTGAAAAAATCATAAAAGTAGTTAAGTGAGTCCCTTATGCTAAATTAACTATTAATTATGAGCTCATTGTATTAGGCCCCTTCCATTTCTTAGGAGCATTGCTAATTTACTTTTCATGTGGTTGCATATCATGTTGGCTCATCATTATTTAGTTAATTAGCTTAAGGTCAGGTAGGTAAGGGTTTAATTAATTAATTTAATTCATACCTCAACCTAATTAAGCCATAAAATCAACATAGTTAATTTTCATTAAATCAAATTAACTCACACATATGGGGAACGGGATTAGGATTAGCAAACCTCTTTAACATTTCTTAAATCAAATCAAACATAAAGAACAAAAATGGCTTTAAGAAACCTTGGTTTATTTTAAATGAGTTTATTTAATATGATTATCTTTAGGACTTAGTTAGATTGAATGAAATTGCATGCTAGTGTTTCTTTATTTCTTTCCAATAATGTTAAAATGTTGTATGCCACTTGTATTCATGCATTCATTTATTTCAAATTAATCAAATTAAAATAATTTCCTTTATGTCAATTTGCATGTGTTAACTTAATTAGAAATATGTGTGGCTATTATTAATATTAAATCTCAAATGTATTTTCAAAAGTTTTTTAATGAAGAATAATATGTATATTGTGATTTTAGTTACACATACATAGGAGATGCATGTGAATATAAGCTTAGTGTATGAAGTGAAGTCTCTTTGTTACATTCATATATTGACTTACATAAGTTTGAATGTTAATGGGTATATTAGTATGGACATTCCGGGGATGCACAGCTTTAAGTAGCCCTAAGGCGGTTCCTACCTCACTCCCCTAGTGCAAAACAATGGTGATGTACTCATTTGATTTCATTCATATGCATCTTAACAATGAAATTTAAATAGAGCTTTAATTCATTTACACAAATAAATAAATTCAATCAAATTCTACTTTTGCATGATTTTCATTCTTATAGTTGTTTATACATCCATATATATTTAAGAGTATATTAGTGGACATTAGAGGATACGCTCTTTAAGTAGCCCCAAGGGGTTCCTACCTCACTCCCTTGGTACAGAGTAATGGCGCCATACTTGCTTAAAACTTTTATTCATTTGAATGTGTATTTATATAATGAATGAAAACCCATTTTTTATATTAGAAAGACATGCGTTCATATTTTTGTTCAAGTGGTTGGGTTGATTAGTCATATGATTTAGAGTTCTTTTCTTATGCTTTTGTATAAGAATTTAGATAGAACTTTAAATTAATATGACAAAATGATTCAACCAAATGAAACATCAATTCCAAGTACATTTGCTTATATTCATCATTTAAGTGTGCTAAGATACAAATTGTATGTATAGGTATGTTTAGGACTTAATCATATGCATGCCATATATATAATGGAAAAATAATGAACAAACATGTATTATGTGATAGTAATTAATTTCAATTAATCTTAAGATACCTTTCTTATTGAATGAGATTATTTAAAGTGAACCTAAATCTAGGATTAATTAAAATATGTAATAAGCCATTCATTAAAGGGAATTGATTAATTAATTTGCTTTATATGTGGCTTAGGGTAGGGATGAAAGAGAGTGATCCTCTCTTTTTCTCTCTTTATAACACTAGTTATTAGGTGTAAGCCAAGTGAAACAAAAGAAAATATTAAGTAAAAAATTACGAAATTAATTAAAATATTTAAATTGTAACCACCCTTCATAATTAAATCTCTTCATACTTAGAGAATGATAACTCTCAAGCCTAGTTATGACATACCACACAAACCTTAATACATACACATTATATTAATTTATCACTTCTAGCTTTATGTTAGGGTGGTGCATGATTTGATGTATGTTTATTTTGTGATATAATTACAGATTGGATGTTAGGGTGTATACTTCGTAGACTAGATGATAGGCCATGATTAGCCTAACCATATTTTATGTAGGAGATTGTGCTTAAGAGGTGCTTAAAATAAATATAAATACTCTCTTTTGTAGGTTGCTTAACCCTAAGCATAATCTAAATTAGACAGTGGACTTGGTTACCCATGTGCAGGGTGCTAAGTCCAAATTATTCATATAATTACTTGAGTTGTATGGCGTGTTTAGCTAGCACTTATTTGGTAGATGTAGTAAGATTTATTTTTCCTATTTTTGATGTAATTATGCAATAGGAATTAGGATCAGTGTTATGGGGGATTAGGATGAGCATAGGCTAAAAGGCTTTGTTCTAGGAGGCCCCATGATGACTTTGAAGCAAGAAAATCCAAATGGAGAAAAGACATGAGGGTATGAAGATATGAAGACATGAAGACCCCCATAATATTTATTCATTTGTAATTATAATTATTCTTTTATATATCAAGATGTATAAGGGTAGAGCTCAGATACCAATTTCTCTTTTTTAGGGTTGTATGGCGATCAGACCTTGCCACTGTTATTCTTTCACATTGAGTTTATAAATTGATTGATATTTTATTTACAATTGTGTAATAGAAATGTCATGTATTTTCTTAGTTTCTTCATATATGATGATTTAATGTGTGGCCTGGATCCTCTTAGGCTCTTAGAAAAAAATAAACTTTTTACCCCAATCATAACTCATAACTAAATTTCTAAAATAACTCCTAACCTCACATAAAGCCTAGGCATTAAATCAAGATAATTAAAAGATTTAGCAACCCCTTAGCTGAATGTTGTATGCTTAATATCATGCATATCATCTTATTTTATTCTTGCTAAGAGAGGAATTTCATCCTTGCACGATAGGGGAAGACTTGACCTTTGAGGGTCTCCCTTGTGGTGGAAAATAACTCTTTCTCTCTGATTTAGTTAATAACCCTATTTCATCATGCATTTAGACATATAAAATCCTATGGCCTATATCAAAATAAAGAGTCTAAAATCAAATAAAAATTAATAAAATTTGCATTAGACTAAGTCATTATTCGTATCACTCATGCTCTAGAGTTTGAGGGAGCAAGTTTAAGAACTTTAGTCTCTTTCTAAATAATAACAACTTACCCATCTTGCAAAATATATGACTTGACCACATGATTTTAAAATGCAGGAGGAGTTAGCTGGCTGACACTCTATGCAATTTTAAGTCCAGTAGTCGGGTGGTTTACTCTCTCTTATGGAGGTAAATAATATACCCATTTTTTGCCTTAGATTTAGGATGTGCTTTAGCCTTCAATAAAGCTCCCTAGATTTAGGATTTGAGATTGTTGTTTTCCCTTGGGCTACAAGCATAAATTCTCATCTCTTAGGCATTTTCATAATCTTGTATTGTCAGAGTATAAGTCCTAGCTTTCTAATAAATTCAACACAAACATATAATTCTCTTCAATTTCAAATATATAAAACCTAACCATATGAAAGTTTGGGATGTTCACTAGGTTTCCTAGTATCATGAACATCCCCTACTCATCTCTTTTGGCTTCAATAAATAATTCTCTCCTTTTGATCTATCCCACTTGATTTTCCAAATATAACCAATTTATTGATAGTCTTATATTTAAAATCTTTGGAGACAATAGTTGCCTACTTTGAGAGTATTCCTAAACAACTCACCTTCTTTAGCATGTAATTAACTTTGGGGGCTTTAGAACCTAGTTTAGATAAACCTTGCTTTATTCATCCATGTAAAGTAGGAGAAAAATCTATGATATTACCATCCTAGAAAAACAATAAGAAAAATATATGGATTTATTAAATAGGCATATGCATATGTTATTTCAATTATGCAATCATTAAAGAAAAAAATCGGATAACATAATCACTTAAAATTTAATTAGATTAGAAGGATTACTTAATTAAAGGAAATGATTTGGTTATGTTAATTTAGAAATAACATTTATGCTCTCGACTGATACTATAAATTTTCAACTAAATTCTAATGCTAAGTTTGAAAAATAAGATATCAATTAAAATTGCATTAATTCTTAGTACTACTTTAAAAATTTAAAGAACAATAATAGCATAATCTAAAAAAGGTCTAAAACTTTATTTTCTTTTTACAAATTAAATATAATTAAGTTTATTTTTAATTTTTAAATACGTTGAATAAAAACAAAGGTTAGAGAAATTAGTAATCAACTCAGTTTTAATTTACACTCTTTTCCTTGTAGAAATGATACTCTACCTAACATTATATTATTTGCATCAACATGAGTACTTACATATATCATTATAGCCTAGTCACCTCCAAAGCATTAAGTGTAGGTGGATTGATTTGGGTAATTGTGATTAGATTCCGAGTTAATAAAAATTAAGTGTCTGGATTATATATAATATAATATGTAGTGTAAAAATGCCATACATGTTACTGACTTCTCCACTTATTCAAGGAGTGAAGAAGTTGAATTTATAGTTATAATTTCAAATAGTGGGAATTTTAAGTTAACAGTGGGCCTAGATGTTAATTCAAGCGGTTAAAGTCTAGCCTTCTAAAAAATATTATCCTTGAAATTCTATCTAGAATAATGCTTAGCTTTTGTTATATTTACTTACTTTATTTATATAAAGTTGAATGCTCATAAGGTGAATCATACACTTGATCTCATATCTTGATTAATGTAAATGAATCATTTTTCTAATGTAGCATAAACAACTTTTACATCGCTCTTATTTATTTTATGTTGTTATCGTTGATTATCTTAAGTTATAGTTGTTGAGTTTTATAGAAATCACTCATTTATTTAGATTACAAGTTAAGTTTGTGCATGTGGTATTGTAGTTATATGATTAATCAAATTAATTATAAATGTGTATTTGATTTTATACTATTGAGTGCAAAATATTATATCTTGATAAATTATAAACTTATGAATATTTGTTTATCATATTATGTACATCATTTTTCTTATATTTGTAAAGTTAAATATGCATACAATTAAGTGTATTTGATTGCTATATTTACAAAATTTATTAGTGTTATTTTTTAAAAATTATTTTAAAATAATGTATATTGAAATACCTCATTGTGCTTCATTTCATATTGAATTTAAGTCCCTTTTGGTGTGTCCTTAATCCACAATTTAAATTAGAGTTGATAATAAATTTATAATTGATTTAAGAGTTAAGGATCTTAAATATAAGATTTTTCCACCTAAGAGTTGAGATCTTATGACAAATTTGATGCACTTTACTTATGATTACTATATTTATTTACCTCATCTCCTATTTGATAAGTATAGTTTTATTTTTAAGAAAAATTATTTTATAAGATTTATGATGATATTAATTCAAATTTTTGGTTTATTTTCTTGCATAATGATGCATGCTCTTTTGAAAAAATTTAATTCAATGAGTAAGGTCATTGTACATTCCTTATTTTAAGCTCTAGGTTTGTTACTCACAACATACTAAAAATAAAAATATTATCTATGTTGAACTTTGATGGCAATGTTTTAACTAGACCTCTAGCAAAGGATCTGAAGATTTTTCTCTTTCTAGGGCTAGTGGTGCCCTAGATCTGCTAAATGGAGCAATTTTTTTCTTGGGTATACGACAGGTCAAACCCTAAGGTTGTTTTTTTTAAATGATTTTCTTTGATAGTTTAGAGATGTAGAAATAGATTTTTTAGTGGCCCCTTTTGAGTTTTGTTTGGTTGAAAATTTGCACTGAGTCATCCGTCTATGCATGTGATTTGATATTTTTCTTCAATTAAGTACATTTTTATGGGTTTATTAGATGCAAGGCATGCAGTTATTTAATTATCCAATGATTAGTACTATAGCTAGATTTTTGCTGTCATTCATACTACATTAATAACTGTCATATGCATTTGCTCAAATGTCATCTTATTTTAATATCGAAAAAGAATCACTAATTGTTCCTGTTTGAGATTTCCTATCAAATATGCATTTGCACTTGATTAACCACTAAATAATCCACCAACTAATCTATGCCCTAACATTAATTTTAGCTCTTCCTCTTCAAATGGCCCAAGCCCCTGCCTCACAGCCTCGTCTTTCTGTGCTTAGGCTATTAGTTATGTTTGATGTTTCTAAGAACACCCTTAGAAAATTTGGGTAAGTTTTGCAAAAAAATAAAAAAAGGTATTTCTAAGAGATCAAATCTGAAAAATGCCTATTTTTTGTAATCACTACAAAGTACATGGACATTTAGCATTTAAATATTTTATTGTACTCCCATACTTAAGGCCAAAAAGTACCCAATCCTTCTACTATTCATACTATCAATCTTGTTGAGAGGGTATCTTTTCCATTCCTACTAATAAGCATAATATTATTGTTATTTTGAATGAGAACAATCTATCTTTAGAAGTTCAAGTGACGATGAACTTGAAAACCTTGCCTGTATTGCATAGGCTCAATGAATTGATGATGAACTGATTGCACACAGCATTCAATAATTTTTACCACAATCTCAAGTTAATTGTCATGATCATTCAACTCCAATTTTAAAGTTGGATGGTGCATGTTAGGATTTGAATTTTAAAGGAGTAGGTGATGATTCAAATAAATCTAATTATACTTATTCAAATTTGATATAGTTTTATGGGATGCATTTGGTTGCAATTTCTCTAGAGGAGGATTTTGCTCTTTTGGCACTCATATCTAGAGATCAAGTTCTAAGAGAACTTTAGATCGAAGTTATCCTTTCACACATTTTTCCTTCACAAATTGATAATCCCACACATTTTAAGATATTTATTAACATTTGATTAGAGATGATCTTCCTTTAGACTAGTTCAAACCCATCAAGAATCGACTTGTTAGAAATTAAAAAAAATTATGAAAAGCCTCATTACTTCACACAACTAATTTGAAAGTGGACCACTATAATGTGAAATGATTATGGTATATGATTGAGGCTCTTGGAAGGAGAATTTAAGGAATTTGAGCTTAATGCCTATGGACCATAGAATGTGTTTATTCTCTAACTCCAAGTGTTACATTTTATCTAAGAGAGTATAATGGAGATCAACACTAAAGTTCATGATGAAGAAATGCATGGTGAGGAAGAAGATTCTATTTCATGAAGCTTATGGATTTACAGTCTACTATAGGAAGATGATCATAATGAGGAATTATAAAGTTGACTTCACAAATTTCTCTTAACTTCATCTTCCACCATAGATTATCTACCTTCAGTATTTTATAATTGCTCTATTTTCCTTCAAATTTGTATTGTATTAGTTATTTTATTTTGGCTCCCTTCCATTATAGGCATTGTTTGGCATTTGTGGAGCCATTTATTTTTTTTTAATGGAATGAGCACTCTTTTATCCTTCATTTTTCTTGAAGCCTTGAACTTTTTTACTTCCTTTTATGTTAATGAGTTTTTTGCTTTGCATAAAAGATGTTATGCAACTTTGAAAAAAGAAATTTATGGGTTCTAACATTTTGATGACAAATATAATTACAACCTTAAGTGCCAATATTTACTAAAGTAATGATTCACCTTCTCCTTCCTAAGCAGTCACTCTATTTAAGAAAGATATTTCCTTTAAACAATTTACTATGAATTAGGTTCATGAAGATCAAATATCTTAAAGTATTGTTACATATACTTATGGAAAGAGTTTATATTTCTAGTATTTTATTTTGGAGTTGTTCTTTTCATTATTGAACCTTTATTTTTTTGCAATCAATTACTGCATTCATATAATAGTAATAGTGATGGCATCACCATGGTCCAACAATAATTATGTATATGATATAGGAATGGGTGATGTTTTTTTTATATGACATAGGATAGGTTGGAATGCTCACTATGTTTCCTAATATCATGAGCTTTCTCTACTCATCTCCTTTGGATTCGATAATAAGTCTCTCTCCTTTTGATTTATCCCATTTGATTTTCCAATATAACCAATTTATTTATAGTCTTATTGTTCAAATCTTTGGAGACAACAATTGCCTACTTTAATCGAGAGTATTCCTAAGGAATTTACCTTCCTTAAGATGTAATTAGCTATGGGGGCTGCCCCCATAAGGAACTTTAGACCCTGGTTTAATATAAACCTTACTTTATTCATCCATGTAAAGTAGAGAAAAAATCCCTAGTACATTCAAAGACCCATCATGCCTTAGAGTCCTTATTAGGTGATTAGGTCCAATATAGGGTGGTGATTTCTATCTTTCAAGATAGTGCATCCATTGCTTAATGTCATACCCGATCACCTTAATAAGTACACCCCCATACACATATTCAAAAAATAAACACCATAGACTACTTAGCCCAATTTGACCTAGTTAGTCAAATTGAACTAAATTACTTCATAATTCAAATCAACTCAAATAAACTCTTCCAATCAATTATAAATGACCAATTGAACATAGACCTAACCTATGATTAAGCCAATTTGGTCAATTTGGTCAAATTGGTCAACATGACCCATTTGACCCTAAATGAAATCATATGAACAAAAAATGTAGCTCAAATTTAACCAAACCGATTGCATTAATTTACTCCAAATGACCAATTGAACTTAACCAAACTTCACTTTGACCCAATTTAGTCAAGATGGTCAACTTAGCCCAACATGACCCATTTGACCTACATGAGTCAAATTGAGCTAAAACCAATCAAACTTGGCATGACTCATCTTTGGGTCAATATGGGCCAAGTGGCCCAACCCATGGTGAACTGAGTTGGGTCAAACCCATTGAACCAAGCCCTCCAAATTGAAAAAAATCTATATTTAGATGGGTTCTCCAATTCCCCACCCCTTGGAAACCACCTTCGACATTTCTTGGATAAAGGACCACTAACCCAACCTAAGGATGTTGGATTCAACCTCTTAGCCAAGAAGGTGAGCTCACCCATGGAAACCATTGGTCCCTAAGAAGGTGTACACTCCATGGCGACTATACTCCCTCGCCTCTCACACATCCACCTCAGCGGTCTTCGCCATCTCACCCACTCCAACCAAATGATTGCTAAAGACCAATATCAACCCTTAGTTTTGAGGGGAGTATACTCCTTATCCATTCAAACTCATTACAAACCTTCCTTAGAGCATCACGCGATGAAAGCATTCCCAGCTCCCCCATTCCAAGACCATGCTTATTGTAAATACATAATGAAGTGCTCATTTATTTGCAATTAAAAGATGACAATTGACTATTGTGGTGTTTAGTTTTGGTTGCTAGGTGGACACGATGTAGATCTTAGGGGATACTTATTGAAGTGATCGGGTACGACATCATGCTATGATGTACTATCTCGAAAGATATAAACATCATCCTATAATGGATCGAATCACCTAATAAGGACTCCTAAGGAAAATAGGTCTTCGTATGTATAAGAGATATTTCCCCTACTTTACATGGAAATGTAAAACAAAGTTTATTTTATGTCAGGTTCTTTAGTTTCCTATGAAAGCAAGCTTTCATTGTTAATTACATCTTAAGAAATAGGATTTCCTAAGAAATGATATTTCCTAAGAAAAATCTCGATTAAAGTAGTCAATCAACATCTCCAAAGATTTCAAAGCTAGACTATCAATGGAATGGTTATTTTTGAAAATCAAGTAAGAAGGTTCAATTTGGAAAGACTTATTTAGATTCCAAAGGAAGATAAGTAGGGAGCACTTATGATGCTAGAAATCCTAGTGAGCACTCCAGTTTATCCTATGGTGAAGCTTTATATATTTCAAATAGAAGATTTATTTTAATTAGAATTAGAATTTTATTAGAATGCTAGGGCTTATATTCCATCGACACAAATTTGTGAAAATGCCTAAGAGGTGAGGATTTATACTCGTAGCCCTAAGAAAATAAGAAACCTCAGATCCTAAATCTAGGGAGCTTTAGCATAAGCTAGAAGCATGACCTAAATCTAAGCAGAAAGGAGACATAATGGTTTACCTACAAAATAGAGAACAAACCTATTCGACTATTCTGGACTTACAACCTTGGGGCCTAGCTAACACCTCCTATGGTTTAAAATCATGTAGTATGGTCTTATAAATTGCAAGATAGCTAAGCTATTATTTAATTTATAAAGAAGATTAGAGTTTTAAAATCACTCCCTAAGAGACTAGAACATAATTGGAATGAAATCATGACTTAGACTAAATGCAAAATTTGCATATTTTATATCTTTTTGACATAATATTTTAGATAAAGGTTTAGGTCAATTATGCCTAAATGCATGATGAAATTGAATTATTGACAAATCAAAGAGAGAGAGAGATCTCCACCATGAGGGGGTGCTCTGACAGGTCAAGTGTTCCCTAAAGTGCAAGAATGGAGACCCTCATTATTCAAGAGTGAAATAAGATGATATGCTTGATGTTAGACATTTAACATTCAGCTAAAGGGTTACTAAATTTTTTAATTATTTTAATTATATCCTAGGATTTAAAGTGAGGTCAAAAGTTACTTTAAAATTTAGTGTTATATTAATTGAGTAGAAAAATTAATTTTATTGTAAGAGTCTACCACATCCAAACATTCAAACATTAAGTTTAAGAAACTATGAAAAGATGCAATTTCTATTGCAATCTAAACATAATAATCAAACATTCATAGATTCCATAAATGAATAAAGGTTGATGTTGTGTATATACACCTTGAAAAGAGAAATTTTGGATAGCCAAGCTCTATCCTTATACAACGATTACAAAATAATATTACAACTTATAATTAAATTAGATGTTATGGGGCTCTTCATTCCTTTCTTTTCTTTCTTCTTCCTTTGGCTTGATTTTTTCAAAGCTTCATTGGGCCTCCTAGGACTTTCCTTCTACGCTCATCCTACATCCTATAACACTAATTCTAATTTCTATTACAAAAATTATATTTTATGAAAAATTAAAATATAGCTACACCTACAAAATAGATGTTAGCTAATCATAAATACATCCCAAGCAATCATATTATGTAATTTGGACTTAGCACCCTACACATGGGTAACCAAGCCCACTTGCCATAATCATGGATTATGCTTAGGGACATAAGCAACCTACAAGTAGAAGCATTTATATTTATTTTTAGCGGTTGCATTAGAAGATAACATTAGGCTAACAATGGCCTAACATCCAATCTATGAATCACAATCCTAATAGCTAATTTAAAACATTACAACATAAAACAAAACACAACATCATTACAAACGCCATCTTAACCTAAGGCTAGAAGTGGTGACTTAGTGTTGTAATGTGTGTGTTAGGCTTAGTGTGGTATGTCTTTGATAAGATTTAGAATTATGATTGCCTAAGGTTTGAAAATGTTTAAGTTAAGCATGAGGGATTTATTTCATTTCAAATTACTTAGAGAATTGGTGGATTTTAATTTGTATTGATTTGTTTTTTATTTGATATTTAATTAGCAACTAAGTACGAGAAGAAAAAGGCTTAACCTCTTTCATCCCCACCTTAAGTTACTTTCTAAAGTGTGTATTATTACAACTTTGGCTTATTTTAGTGAATGATTTATTAAATGTTTTATATTAATCCAATGTTTAGCTTAATCTTAAAGAATCATATCCAACATGAAAGGCATCTTAAGATTAATGAGGTTGAATTGCCATCACATAGATAATGTTGCACCATTCATTTTCATCATTAATAACATGCATATGATTTTAAACTTAAAATACCTATAAATACAATATATTTTGGGCACACTTGATGATTATGAATGTAAGTATTTTTGGTAGAAAAGAGAAATTTTTATTCTTTAGCTAAGTACACACATGTATTAAAGTTTTAAGCAAGTGTGTCATTGTTTAAACTAGGAAAGTGAGATAATCTAAGACCTCCTTAGGGCTACTTAAACCCTTATATTCCCAAGATGTCAGACTATATACTTGCTATCTTAAATACATATGAATTTATACACAACCATGAGAATGAAAATCATGCAAAAGTTTATATTTTAGTGAGTTATTTATGCATGTAAATTAAAGCTTTATCCAAATTCTAGCACATGTACACATATGAATGAAATCAAGTAAGTATGTACCTTTGTTAAACCAGAGATGTGAGGTAATCTATGACCTCCTTGGGATAACTTAAAGCCTCAAATTTTTGGGATGTTCAGGTTATATACTTACTAACATTCAAACACATGTAAACATATGCATAAACATAGGAAAGAAAGCAACACTTTAACATTCTTAGGCTATAAGCACATGTAAATCCTACATAATATACATAACTAATATTAATTTAAATTTTTTTTTATAATTTTGAAAATAGCTTTAAAATTTATTAGTGATAGTAGCCATACATATAATAAGATTAATTCAACACATGCAACTATATATATATATATATATATATATATATATATATATATATATATATATATATATATATATTCCTTTGATTATTTGATTTAAAAATGTAAACGAATGACATCAATGGCTTACAAATTTATAATATTTGAAAAGGAATAATTGAACTCTCCCACATAATTCATTCAACTGCATTAATTCCTAAGAATAGTCAAGTTTAATAAAATCACTTTAAGAAAAACCAAAGCTTATTATGAAGTTTGATTTTGGATTTGATTCATTAAAGTCAAAGAGGAGAAATAATAAATTGGCTATTTTTCACCCCATCCCATATTGATGATTTAATATATTTAAGGAGAAATAATTAAGTGGATTTTATGAATTAATTAAGTTAGAATAATTAAACAATTCATTTAATTAACATTTCCTATGCTTCTTTATTTTAATTAATTATTTAATTATGAGCTTCCCATGATATGTAAATGATAAATTGAAATTGCATTGTACTTGGAGACATGATGCAATGAAGCTTATAATTAAACCTTAATTAAATTAAGGTATCTAATTAAGTACTTATAAGATTTTCCCACACCTATGAATTAATCATAATTTCCTTAAGGGTCTTTATGCTATTAAGCACATAAAGAGGAACTCATGAATTCAAATTATATTATCTAATCTAATTACCATTATAATTTTGATTTGATTTCATCATTAATTATTTTATTAACCTTTAATTAAATTTTGAGTTAATTACCTTCCTTAATGAAATAGATTTGGGAAAATAATTAGGGAATAGGTCCTAATCATTTCTCTTCATCATTTCATTGTTAATCAATGATTAATAATCATTTATTATTTATTTTTTACTATTTGGTATTTTTAATAATTATTAAATGGCTTAATGAGCACAATTAAGGTTTGAATTTTAAATTCCCTTAATTACCCACCCAATAAATTCCAAGAAAATTATGGGAGGTAGATGACACCCCATTAAATCAATATTTTAAATTTGAGATTAATTGGCCAAGTAATTAGGTCTTAATTAAGCTAATTAAGAAAAAATCAAATCTAATTAAGCTCTATTCATTATTCAAACCATAGAAATCATTTTTATTAAAATCTCTTCTGTTTACCCTTTCCAAATGGTTTGCTCATATTTTAATATTTTTCTATAATTAGTTATGAATTATTGAAGTTCTAAGTGATTAATTATATTTTTGACCTTAATTAATCCCTAATCTCGTTGGCACCACGTGGGAGCAGATGTGGCGATGCTTTCCATGTTGCACCATAGGATTGGCCACTTAAATCATCTAACATCTTTGAGTCGGTGGCGTGCTTTCGCCATGCATCTCACCGATCGGATAGTGGGGATTAATGCTGAGGTTCCTAATGGATAAAATTAAATTTCCTAATCAGATTAACCACGACCATACATTCCAATCATGCGAGAATGAGATGAATCTCATGAGTGATAGAAGGCGGAACCGTCCACTCTCGCCAATCAATCAAACTTGCATGAAGCATTGGGATCAACTCCAATCCTTCATGGGATAGATCTAAGGAGATCCTATGGTGAAATTCGCACGAAATGATAAAATTCTTCACAAAATATCAACTCCTATTAGATTTTCTATGGTTTACCAAAAAAATACCTAACCGAAGCTCAAAATCAGGGGTTCAACAACTGAGATAGCTTCGCCTTGAAGAGACAAAGCCTTATTGAGAAGCTCACAACTTGCCTCCCCGTCGGTGGATCCATGGACTAAGTGTTGCGGAATAGTTCTTTGGAGTTGGTCTAAGAGTGGTCTCCGGTGAATCGATCAAGATTTGTTTTGCTTTGGAGTTTGGGGAAGGTGTGGGTGAAGTTAATTTCGATTTGGTGAAGGTTAAGTAAGTTTGGATGGTAGGCTTTGTTTTGTTTGGGTTTGGTGTCACCGATGATGGGGAGCTCATGGGAGGTTGGGAAAGCTCCAGGGGAACTCTTCTTGACTCTTTCTAGCTCTCTTGATGCATTTCATTGGTTGAAATGAGATGGGAAGGAGTATACTCTCCTCCCCATGGGATCCATGGGATCATATGGTGGGGATTGCCTTAGCAGTCATTATTAGCGTCAGGGACATTAGGGAATGGCGAGGTGGACGCCCTTGAATGGCTGAGGGTTTAGGATGGCCTGAGGTGGAATGTACCTCCTCCCCAAGGTGAGCCAATGGAATGGCTTGGGTAAGCTCACCTCCTTTGACCCATGGCTGACCCAACCAACTTTGGGTCAAGTTAGCGTGAGAGGTCCAAATCAAGCTCTGGGTACCATGGGGGTAGTAAGACCATCCAAATATGGATTTTATCCTATTTGGAGGGGTTTACCCAATGGGTTTTAGCTTAATTTGGGTCAAGATGGGTTGGGTTTGATTTGGGTTGACCCATGGTGGGATGGTCAAGTTTGTTGGGTTTGGAGTTAGTTTGGCTCAATTTGATCCATGTTGGTCATATTGGGTTCAACTGGGCTAGGTTGACCCATGGGTCAAATTGGGTGAAACCAAGGGTTGGGTCAAGTTTAAATGATGATTTGGGATGTTTAGGTTCAATTGGTTAGATTTGATTTGAAGTGGATTTGAATTTGGCTCATATGGGTTCATATGGATCAAATGAGCTAAGTTAACCAATTTGATCAAATTGCCAAATTAGCTTAGGTTAGGGGTTGCTTTAGTTCAATTGATGATTTGGAGATGATTGTAGGTGTTGATTTGAATTAATTTGGATTTGGGAATGATTTAGATCAATTTGACCTTTTAGGTCAATTTGGGCTAAATGGGTTAATTGAGTTGACTTGATCAAATTGGGAGGCTAAGTCGGTGGACCTACATTATTCTCACGGTGAGAAATTGCCCATCCTGAATTTTTTTATATAATTATATATTTAGCTGATACTTTAATTCATCATTTATCAAAAGAGAAAAAATAATGTATAACACCAGTCCCATATTGCATGCTCTCGATCTCTCACCCCATTTATCACTTTATTCATCTCTCTCTCTCTCTCTCTCTCTCTCTCTCTCTCTCTCTCTCTCAGCACATCATTTCATCTGAACTATTTAATCCTTTCTTTATTTTTACTTTCTCTAAAATGGTGAAAGCTTAGAGCTCATAAGTCATTTGAATTTTTTTTATGTAAAACATACTAAACTTATATTTTTTTTTAAAATGGCAAAATCCTCTCTTTTGGATAGAAATAAGATAGAATTTGAGATTTATTAAACCTTATAGTTTTCTAAAAACTAGTAAAATAGAAAATAGTTTTTTTATGAGAATATTCAATGAAAATAATATAATATTTCAGAAGAAATAAATCAGCTAAATTATTTTAGAAAAAATTTAATAACTTTATAAATTACTTTAATATGATTATAATACATAAATATGTAATTAATTTTATTTATATTTTATCTTAAAATAAATAATTAATTATAAAATTCATCTTAATTAATTTTTCATGTATCTACTCTCTCATTTTTCTCCTATGAAAAATGATCACTTCATCATTTATTTAATTAAATCATCAAGTAAAATTTATTAGAAATATAAAGGTCCTAATGTTGGCACTTTTAATTCAATTTTATAATTACATTACTTAAAAATTTTCATAATTTTTTTTTTGAAACAATCAATTTATTATTTAAGATTAATCAAGAGTCATATTGGAAGTTTGAGGCTTGCTTCATTCCCCATAAATTTAGTACTATTTTTTAATTTGTATTTATGTTTATTACTATTGTTTAGGATAGCTTTACTGCTCACATTATTAACTTCTCTAACAATTATGTTTCAGATCTACAAATCTATAATATTACTATCTTCTTATAAATTAGATTTACTTATTTTATTTCTTTTTACTGCAATATCCTATATCCCTTATCTTGACACTTATAATTGATGCTCGCACAATCATAACAAATCTTAAAGGATGATAGGTAATATTGAATCCTATTCCTTTAGAATAGTGTGCCCTCATTTTTTATTTGTCTTTATTCACATACAAATATTATTTGATAAAGTTAATCAACTTTTTAAATTTGATTATATACTTCATTTTTCTGAAATAGTAAAAAAAATAATGATGATTGACAAGATTAACTACAATACAAATTAATAAACTAATGTTTTGAAGTAGAATAAATAAACAATAGGTTGGTGCACCTAGCCTAACCTAACTTGATAGATATATATATTTTGACTTGAAATACATCTGTGATATAAAATGTTTAAAAATTGATCATTAATGATATAATAAGTAAGAGGGTAAGAGAAGGGAGTTTGAATAGTAAGATAAGAGGTCATTTGAAAATATTAAGATATATATTTATTTTTATTTGGGCAAGAGAAGTGCTTGAATCCGGCCTCATCAAATTCTTTACATTATTTTCAACCATTAGGCTACCTGTTCGAGAGCTTAGTAGGCCAAGCATCCTTAAAGATTTGAGTTATTTATTTAAGAAATCAAGAATGTAATATAGAACTTAATATATTGACCTTTCATTCTTCTTCCTAACAATATTTTATTAAAAGTTTAACAAAATAATTACCTTAGAATATTTTAGTTATTCTTAGGCTATCTATCTATCCTTATATACATAAATAAGCATTTTAGGATTAATTGCAAAAATATTATTTTCAATTAAATTCTAATTAAGTTCAAATTAACTTTTAAAAATAATGGATTTTGTTTATCTAATGTTACTCTTTAAAAGCTCTTTCTAGTGAGGGGTTGTTTGTATTTTTTTAGATTATAAGTGATTTATTATGAATTTTCAAAATTTCGGTTCGTTTAAGTGATTATTTAGAATTTAATTATTCTCAAATCATGAGATTTTTTATTTAATCAAAATTAGAGACCCAACTTATTTTATTGATGTTCTCCATGTTAATAAAGAATCACTTATGCTAGAAATGAATTTTTAGAGATTTTATAAATTTTTTTAAAAAATTATTAAGTAGTTTTTGGTCATTTTTATTCAAAAATTAACAACTAATTGTCTATCAATATAAATATTGTGAATTTTTTATTGGAGATGGATAATAAGATCATAATCATACTAAAAAATTTTCATGTTGTCTGGTTTTGTATTTTGAAGTTAATCTCGAAAACATTATTTTTTAAATAATGCCTAATCACTTCTAAACTATATGGTAAATTTTGAGGCTTTTATTTTTGTAGCATTCTACATTATTTCCTTATTTCATAGAGCACTCAATTATTATTATTATTTTTATTCTTGTGCAATTTTTTGTGATTATTTCAAACTTTTGTGGTATTTTCCTTTTTAGATTAGCTTTACTACTTTTTAAACCCCTTTTAAGCAACATTTCCACGTGGAAAAAGGCTATTCCTCCAATGTGGTGGGGATATGCTTACATGGCATCCCATAAGGAAGTTAATGGATTCATAATTTTTAATTTGAATTATTTTGGATTCAGAGTTCAGATCCACTATCAAAATCTTGTAATCAAACAATCAAAGGATTACCTCTTTCTATTGACTGTGACCATAGATTGATCCTGGAGATCACAATGATTCTAACAAATGAACAACATTCCATCACAATCACACATTGAAAAGATTAGAAACAAAAATGCATACAGAACTATGGTTGGATCCTAACTTTGCTCACTTTCACTCGTAAAGCATTGCAGACCTAATGGCTAAGCTACGTTTAAGAGTGAAATTCATGTGTAGGGGAGCTTTAGTGAGTCGAGATGAGGCTTCGAAGAATGTTTCACCCCTACCTCTTTGTGGAATGTTGGAATAGACGAACAATGCCGCCTTTTGCCAGAGACTGGTCTTCCTAGTGTTAGAAAGATCAACTTGGGAGGGAAGAGTTTCATTTTGGTTTATGATGATGTGGGAAATGTTTTTCATCGATTAATTCAAGAAGAGAAGGTCTCCGCTAGGTGGGATATGTGCATGTGTGTGATATGGAAATTATAACCTTAAGCTTCAAAATGGTGCTTGGGTGATGTTTTGGCAGGAATGCTTAATATCCATGTGAGGTTCCCTTTTAGATGGTAGGGGGCTTAACGTATTGTGTTTTTCCAATTTTGTGAAAGGGAAGCTATGTTTTTTAGCTTCACGTGAAGCCCATGGGAGGTGGCGTGCATGAGGCAACCCCAAAATGGGATGTGGGTGGTCTTGAGAAAACAGACTCTCCATTATTGCTTTGATTCATTTTCATACTAATATATTTTGGCCACTATCAAAGCCAAATTTAGTAGATTTTCACATGGCTATGGATGCAACTCGTTTGACTTCTTCCTATCTCCCTTAGCCCAAATCAATGCAATGAAGCTATACTCTAAGGAGTCTCTTGAAGTGGTGATACATGGAAGAGGAAAGTTTTGTTTGTTTCCTTACTAACAAAGCTTGATTTGGATAACTTTATTATGTGGATGTTGATTTAGATTAACATCCAAATATCTTACCTCCAAAAGCCTTCCTAATGTATGCAATGTTTAGCCACATTAAATATTGGGATTAAGGATTATTTATCCTTATACAATTTTATGTGTGTATCTTTCATCATAATCTTAGATTAACTAATTCTGCAATTGAACATAATTTTATTATATTGATTCGGTTATGCCACTAGCTGATTGACTCATATGTGATGACTTAATCAATGCATTGGCGAATCAATATTAAGTCATTTGAACCTAATTGACTTTGGCCCAAGCTGATTCAATTGATTTTGATTTTATTTAATTTATTTATGTTTTCCCCGATTTGTTTGCTCAAATTTGATTTTTAGTTGAATTTGGTTTATAAAAACTTCAATTATATGTTATTAATGATTAATTGTCTCAGTTAATCTTGATTTTAATTAAGTTTTGTTTAAAGAGGTTATAATAGATTAACTTGACTTAAATGATTTGATAACCACAAATGAAGCTTCAAGAAAATTAACTTAATTTGATAGTTATTTAAGTTGACTTTATTTTGAACTATTTATGTTGATTTGAATTTAGTTTTGGAGTTGATTCATTTCAAGTTTAACTTATTAGATTTCCATTAAGTAATTCAAATTCAACATTTCAAATAGGTTTGATGGCCTTAGTAGGTTATATTAGGCTTGGGGAATTATATGTCTTGTTGGCTGACTATAATCTGGGTGTGTTTGAAATTTCATTAGTTTATTTTTGGTTTGGCTTTAGGTTGCCTAGGTTTGCTTGATCAATAAGACACTAGGTGGGGCCCACTAACCTAGTAGAACTAACCCTAGGGTTTAATTATATTTGTCATGGTTTTGGGCTTCATATCTCCTTACTCACTAAGAGTGTCTTAAAGCTTTAAGTGAGAAGATTCTATTCCTAAGATAAGATTTGTAAAGCTAATGGAGATATGTATGTTAACATCACTAAAGTGAGGTTAACAAATAGATTTCAAATAGGTGTGGTGGATCAGACAAAGCACATTACATGTATTGGCATTGAATGATGAAACTAGATACAAAGAGTTGCAAACAAAGATTTTTGTATTGGCTTTGAAGATTGAAGAGATTTGGTTTCCAATTTGTTTCGAAAGTTTTGAATTCACTTTCAAACTTAACTGGCTTTAAAGAAGATGTTGGATTTTGATATAAAATATGTACTTAGAGATCAATGTCTTAAATCTACTAGTGCCTAAGTCAATGGAATAAGGAGAGATTCCCTAATGACAAATTTAATTTTGAATTTGGGAGAAGATTATGCCATGAGGCAGTTTAAATGACTTGTTCCTACTTAGGCTTGTTAATCTTAAGGAATAATGTGATGAGGTTTTAACTTGACTTAGTGAATTTGGATGCCAATAATTAATGAATTATACAATATTCCAACAAAAAAGTTTAAAAAATTTAAAAGATCTACAAAGTAATATTATTTTAGCATGATAAAATTATTAAGGGATCATTTTAGTTTACCTTAATTTTATTTTTTTCTTATTTATTTTTATTCTCTTTTATCTATATTTTAAATCAAAATAAAATATGTTTGATGGTGAGTTATTTTTTTTAAAACACTCAAAATACTTAAAAAGTTATTTTGAGTATATAAAAAAATGCTTAAGTTTACTAAATAAGCATATTTTTAAAAGTAATATATTCAATTAGCCAAATAGATTATTTTTCCTAATAATGCTAGTACCCCTCATTATGAGGGTTGTGTGTTGGTGTGTTGTTCTTATTAAAGGCTTAAAGAAGAAGATCCAAACTAGGAAATTGCCTCAGAGTTACATTGCATTTCCACCAGGAAGCAGTAGGAAGGTGTAAAGAGTAGATTTTAAAAAAATTTCTCATTTTTCTCTCCTATTTTTCTCTTGTTATCTTAGCATCTTATTTTATAATTTCAAATATCTTCTTCTTCTCTCTAATGAGCACTAAATTTATAAAAATTGAATTTCTTTTAGGCTCAAAATTCCGCCAACCTCTCAATTAAGAGAGTAGATTATGATGTCAATCAAATTTTCAGAAGGCAGATGGAATAGTAGATAAGACACTACCCAGAGATTTCACCAACATTTTGTGAGGACTTTAGATCTGGTTCCAAGTTTCGTATAGGTACAAGCACCTATAGTTAATTATCCCCCCTATTACTGAGAGAAAACTTTCGATTAAGGCTAGTCGTTAGATCGCTAAATGCATAACGTATAGTAACAGCATACGGAGTTTTGAAATTTAGAATTTATGAAATTCATCATTTTAACTTAAATCAGATGATTGGTGGAATGATAATGCTCCCAATTAAAATCACATGGTTCCATCATCGTTTGGATCCCAAGTCTACTTAGTCAAAGGAGGTAGAAACTGTGAAGATCCTTGTAAGCAACCATGGATTGCGTCGTCCAAGAAATCCTTGTAGACCTGAGATGGTGTTTGTTTAAGGAGACATGCTTAAGTCTACCTTAGCTGACAAAGGGCTTTTTCCTATCAAGTGCACCCTATAGTTCACAACTCAAAGTACAGAGCAATTGGGGAGCATACAAGCTACAATTATGATCGTAATATAATGGTACCGTTTGCCTGCAAATCACCCAATTAGAGGACTCTGGTCATAACCGTATCATATGTGGAGTCTAATGGCCAAGCCACACAGAGGACACTAGTCATGTTCTTACTAGCATGCGATTGATTGAGAGTAAACATAGTTGTATACTTGATTTGACATTGGTTCCTTCGTGAGCTAAAATTTTCTTAATTCAACAAATAATTCTAAGATGAATTGAGTTTTAGCTTTAAATTTTTTAAAGATTGAATTTTATTTAAGCATTTATAGCTTAATAACATATTAGATTTTGCATTTTGATTGATACTTAATTTGAGTTACTTTGATTTGAAATTACAATCATATTTTGATGAAAGTATCCTCTCTGGTTGAAATCTCCATTCAACACAATCATTATTGGGATATATAAGTTTGCTTTAGTTTGGTCATTGTTTTATTTTGACAACAACTCTATTAATTTAATAATAGAGGATTAGATCTATATTTATATTTTGAGAATATTGAATATAAATATCTCAGATATTTTGATAATGATGACCCCTCCGGTTGATATCTTCAATCAACTCAACCATCATTAGGGAGTGAATGATTTGAATATTCACATTATAATTTGATAATTTAATTTTAAGATTGATCCCCTTCGATTGAAATCTACATTCAGCTCAATCATCACTGGGATAGACCTTGTCAACTTTGCACATTTGCTAACAAAAGATCAGGACTATAACTTGTATTCATGAATTTGGATTTGAGATAATTTAACATAAATACTTTGAAAACTTAGATAATAATAACCCCCTCCGGTTAGAATCAATAATCAATACAACCATTATTGGGGTAAGTTTGATCATAAAATTTCTCTGTTTAAACCTTTGATACTCATATGCAAATGTATAAATCAAATTCTCTTCTTGGTGATTGAGCATTTGATTTAGAATCAATCCAACTCATTTTGTAAGAAGGATTGATTGATTAAGTGGGACTTACGACTTCACCATATAGATAAAGCTCATGAGAATTTATTTTCAATTTCATTGAATTTTGTGTAATTTAGAAGATGTACATGCTTATAGAGGCATTTGAAGATTCGTTTTAGAGACTTCTCATAAAGCATGTAAATTAATCAAGAGATAATTGGACTTTTTTTCAAGTACTATACTTAAATTAATTTCTTTTAAAATATGCATATATAACAGTCATCTCAATATTTGCACAAAACTCATTAATGATTAGAGTCTATAACTGCTTCAAAATATGTATTCAATAGACTTGCAACTCCAGATAATTTACATGCCTATTGATGCAATAATTTGAGATTAGACTGCCTCAATATGCAAGTGCAACTCAATCACTTGAAATTTTGTATCATCTAAACATATTTCAATATAAGGATTTCAGATATAAATACATCTTATGACACACTCAGAAAATATTTCATTTTAGATCATTGACAGGCTTCTAATGTAATAGTTTTGAGCGCAAGTTTGGCTTAAGATGCACACTTGCTCATATATTTTGGATTAGACACATTTCGAGGATCTTTCAAGTTTGTCACAAATCTCAAGCAATCCATTTGATCATGTTTGATTGCTCAATGTGATTAGTGACATGATTAATTGTCCATTAGGAAGTCTAGCTTGTGTTTATTGGAAAATTATCAATTCAATTATGTTTTTGCTCTTAAGTGAGCTATGAAGCTCTATGTAAGCTCTTTAAACTAAATTATGCTTAATTAAAATCACTTTATATTTCTCTCAGATAAAATGTAGTGATCTAATATCCATTAAATAAATCATTTTCAAGTTTATGATGCGACATTAAATTATTTATAAATATCATTTTATGTTTAATTTGTTTGCAAATTAATTTTAATTTTGAGACTTTATACTTTCATATTCTTAACTTTGATTTAATTTTGACCTTATATTCATTAATCATTTCATTTCATCTTGTTCAAGTCCCCTGTAGTTGTGAATTTCGGCATTACTTTGACAGCATTTTGGCATCACCTCCCCAGGTGAGGAGTCGAACGAAAACACTAGGTATGCCCACCATGCTAAGAAAAATATGTATGGGTGGTGCGAGCACCACAGTCAGGAGCGCCATCCTATCGTGCAAAGAAAGGCGCGTATAAGATCTTTCACTTGGACAAAAAGACATATTTTCCGCCACGCTAAGAGAGGCGTGTACGAGTACTTAAATTTTACAACATAAGTCTCCTATAAGTGTATTTTTTGGCATTACTCTGGTAGCATTCTGGCGTCATCTCCCCGGATGAGGAGTCACACGAAAACACAAGGCCTGCGCACCCCACCAAGAAAAGCGTGTATGGGTGGTGCGAGCACCACGGCTAGGATCATCATCCTACCATGCTAAGAAAGACATGTATAGGATCTTTGACTTGCACAAAATAGCACATTTCTCCGTCATGCCAAGAGAGGCGTGTACGGGTACTTAAATTTCACAATATTATAATTTTTCACAGCACATTATATTTTTGTAACAGCGAGCGATGAAATCTGCCAAAAGTATATATAATATATATAATATATGTAATATAATATTTTTTTGTGTTTAAGATTTTTTTTAATGTTTCTTTTTTTCTTATGTTTTGTCAAATCGGAGAGAGAAAGAGGTAACTCACGGCAAGAGAGAGATTTTTTTTTTGGCTTTCCCTAGGGCTGTAAATGAACTAGTGCACTCGTTGAACTACTCAAACTCGGCTCGATTAATGCTCGTTCATGTTTGTTCATATTAATAAACAAACAAGCTTGAATAGTTTTTGAAAACTCGGATGTTAAATGAACTGAACATGAACATGATCTTTCACTTGTTTATGTTCATGAACATACTCGTTTATTGTTCGATAAGTAATTTATTAATTAATTGATATTAAATTTGATAATAATTCATATATTTAAAATATAAGTAAATATAACTTATAATTTTTTAATTATATATTTAATAAAAATATTATAATTTATTAAATTTACTAGTATAATCTATACAAATATATGATATATTTAATTAAATTTTATAAAATATAATTAATATTATAGTTTATAAATTATAAGATAAATACACAAAAAATAAAAGAAACTCATATTAATTATTTAAAAATTTAATTAAAGTTAATAAATTATTTTATTTAATTTATAAATGATGAAATGGATAACTATAATATTAATTATATTTGTATTAATTATATATTTATAACATATGCCTCCCCTACCCGTCGCTCATTTGCTTCATCCAAATTAAAAGTTCATTTACTCCTGCCGACCGTCGAGGCTCGCATTTCATTTCACATTTCGCGCATTTCAAATGCCGCCTTACTCCTAAGCTCACTTCCTTGAAGTTTTGGCAATCAAGCTAACTGGCCGATCGACTTCGTAGGCATTCACTCATCTTTTCTTCGACTTCCGGCATTGTCATCTTCTTATCAATTTCGATTCACAAGGTAAATCGAGGAAACGTATTTGAACCGATCATTCTTCTTCTTCGACTTCGCCTCTTTCGCCTTCGTCTTTTCCCTCTTCTTCTCGGTTAGTTTTTTGTCTCTCTCTCTCAATCTTTGGTCATCTTAGGTATGATATTAAATAATTTTGTGCTAACCGCTAAGAATGATAATCAAGTTCTATTGCTTTCACTGCTTAATGCTCTATCATGTCACTTGTATGCTAATGCCCTCACTTGTTGATATGCTTGTGCGTTGATAATAGAGTTCTTATGCATTGATTGATTCTAGGCTTAGGAAGGTTCTTCAGTCTTGAGTGCTGACAATATTATGATTTGGTGATCTTTAAATATCCATCGGGAAACTCTATCATAATAGTAATTTTCTATAATAATATAGCCACTTGCTATAGTTAGAGGAGGTTTCATTTTTAACTACTATTTCACTTTCTTTTTTTCGCTTTTATGAGTGTGATTCCCATTAGCTTCATAAATTTCTTTATTTTATAATGCACCAAGGAATATTAGTAATACCAACTTGATTCTATGCTAGTCATAATATTATGATGTAAGCCTTGTTCTCGATTCTCGCTTTGATTTTGATTTATTATTTTGTCTATTGGTAGTTGTTCTCATGTATTTGTTAACTCAAATATCTTGGATATTTTGTGTTTGACTTATGTAAAAAAATATTCTATTTGAGGATTTCAATTTCACTTATTTGTTATGTAAAAAAGAGTTATGGAGACATTGATAGAAGTGATATAGAAAAAGAGTTATGGATCCCTCCCATTTTATTAAATTTAATGTCTATCTTTCATTGAAAGGCCACTAGCAAGTGGCAACCTGAAAGATAGATTTTTTTTTAAAAGGCAATGGTTATATCTTTTTTGCTTCATTGCAACTTAGTTGATGTGAGCTATTTCTGGTCTTTGATATTCTTCTAGATTGGGTTTTTATTTTAATTTGGATTATAGCTTTTTTGTATATATATATATATATATATATATATATATATCAAATTTGGCTACTATTGTAGATCTTAGTTTTTGTTGGAAGTTGAGAACATTATTTTCAACATTTTACTGACCTCTTCTTTTAGTTTAGGGTTTGGAAGATTCAAGCATAATATCTCTCATCCTATGATGGCACTAATAAAGCATTTTTTATATGAGCCTATAACATTTTTTGTCCTTTATATAGTTTTTTTGTATTAAATGTTTTAATTTAATAATGATGTAGTAGACTTTTTTTGGAGTGATCATTATATTTCCTTTTTCTAGTATTGAAATCATGAATGAGACTCAAGCAAATGTAGATGCTAATGTTATTATAAGTGCCAAGAAGTGAAGATCTTGTTATCGATGATATTCAAGAAAACCCTTTTGAAAAGAGGAAAAGAAAGAGAACTGATGTTTGGAAAGACTTCACTATTATAAAGTTAAAAGTGGTGTTGAGAAAGTGCAATGCAATCATTGCAAGTTATACATGAATAAAATAAGGAACAACACAATATAAAAGGCATCTTCAAACTTGTCCAAAAATTTTAGGAAAGGGACAACTACTTGTTTTAGAGAGAAATTGCTGTAATTTGGGAGCAACAATATGGTATGTTACACAAATTTAATTATCTATTTTTATATTTTTTAAAGGCCAATTGTGTGCCTTATTTTTTTTATAAAAGGCCGATTTTCTTAGTTTTTTTTTTAAAGTCACATTTATTTTAAATAATAATCGATAGTGCTTATATTTTAAAATGACCATGTCAACTTTTTTTATAAATTTATATGCATCATAAAATTTTAAATAGCTCTTGATTTTATGTATGTTTTGTTTTGAATAGAACAATGAATGTTTTTGAATCATTATGAATAGGTGTTTTCGTGTTAACCATTTTTTGAAAAATATAATATGTTTTCACTCTATTATGAATTTGTGCGCTTATTTGAAGAGATTGATGAGTTGTTCCATATATAATGCTTTATATCAGATATGCACTCTTTTATTTTGAGTTTTTTTCTTCAAATTAAGTTATTTATTAAATTTTTTTTGTTGTGTATCTTGTTTTAGAGAAAGTAATTTGGAGAACAATAAGGTATGTTACACAAATTTAATTATCGTTTTTATATTTTTTAAAGGTCGATTTTATTTTTTTTTATAAAAGGTACCTTTTATTTTTTATAAAAGGTCGTCAGTGTGTTTTTTTTAAAAGTCACATTTATTTTAAACAATAATCGGTAGGTTTATATTTTAAAATGACCGAAATGTGTATCTTCTTTATAAATTTATAAGATCATAAAATTTTAAATAAATCTTGATTTTTATGTATGTTTTAGTCAAGCTTACTTATAGAATTTTTCATGATTTATTTATTTTAAGAATCTAGATTTTATATTGTGTGGAGACTTAGATGATTCATTATATGAGATTTAAGGAAGTAATCCAACCAAAAAAATTAGAGAAAATTTTAGAACTCATTTAAAGCTTATTCATTAACTTGATTATATAATTATTCATTTATTTCAAACAAGCAGTACAATTCAAGCTTGAACATAGATAAAATTAAGCAAAAGAGCAATATCTGAAAGCTCGGCTCAGACTCGAAGCGAACATGAACAACTTATAATTTATCCAAGTCAAGTCCAATCCGATAAGTACTCGGCTCGGCTCGGCTCGATTACAACCCTAGCTTTCCCTACAACTCACGCCAAGAGAGAGAGAGCGAGAGAGAGAGAGAGAGAGAGAGAGAGAGAGAGAGTGGAAGAGAAATAAATAAATAAAATAATTTAAATTTTTTTACTTCCAGAAAACCGAGAGAGAGAGGAACAGAGGAACAGAGGAAGGAGGAAAGAGAGATTATGTATGTAGCTCGCAAAGACAGGAGTTCGCCGATGGTGAGGAGTGCGGGCAAGAAGGGCTTTCTTAGTAGGTGTGCTGTGATTGGGCTTCACATGGAGTGACGTTTGGCATACATGAGGTGGCCGACGGGTTTGTGCGGAGAACAGTGAGGTGATCGGCGAGAAAGTGGGTTGAAGGGCCGGACTTAACGGGCTGATTGGGATGGTCATCAGCGGCTGGTGTGTAGGCTGGCCAACTACAGGAGGAACGGGAGTGTGAAGTTGCTAGCTGGCTGTAGCTTCGCCAGCTAGGAGTTTAGGACGGACGGACTGTGGGGAGTTGGTTGTGTTGGCCGGCCTGAACTTCGAATATGGATGGCTCAGTTTAGTGAGAGGAGTGGCATTGCATGCAGTGAACTCGTTGGCTGTCAAGTAGGGTTGTCGACGACGCTAAAGGGTGAGGAGGAGATGCGAGAAGGCTGATGGGTTGAGAAGAGAGGGATCGGGAGGCTTGCATAGCTTGTGGTGATTTGGTTGGTATGGCTTGTTGTGCGAGAAGAGACGGCGAGGCTCGAGAGGAGACTTATGACGACAGGAACGTTGGCCAGTGGGAAGAACAATGCAGAAAATCCAAGGTAGGAGAGAGGTTTGATGGAGTTCGAAAAAGGAGTCCTCGTTTCGTGAATGAGAACTACTTTTTTCTTCTTTTTTTATTTTAATTTGATGAGGGCGGACGGGATCCGAACGAAGAAAATATTACATGCGAAATCGGATGTAATCGGACTCCAATAAAATTTGAACATATAAATATAAATAATTTTTTATATTTTATAAATAAGATTTAAATACAATTACGCCTTATGTCATTGTTGCGTGCTAGAAAATCAATCCCGATGAGTGAAAGTTTCTCCCTGTCGATTAGTCCAATCGAGTAATTAAAAAACAAAGAGACATTCCAAAATTTTTAATGTGAAAACCTCGAAAGAAAAAAATCACTCATAAAAGTCCACTATGTATTCTTTTGAACAAAGTTTTCGATAAATTAATATATAGAGGAATAACGTATTGATTTGTAATTGTCGATGGTAATCTTTGCTGAATGCATATATTAGTGGCACTGGCCTGGCGGTGGTTGATTCCGTGATGTGATCTGCATGCGATCTTGCTTGGAGGATCTTTCAGCTCTCTCTTCCTCATTACTTTATGTGAGAATGAAGGTATTTATAGATGGGAGGAGATCTGTAAATTCATGTAAGCTACCACTCCCCTCGATCGGACGGCCAGATGATTCCTTCGATCATTTGATGTATTTTGAGCATTTGGATGCCCAAATGAAGTCGAATTTGAGATCTTAGGCTCGTTAGATCCTCATCGAGACGCCTTCGATTGACTATAAACACTCCATATTTGAGAGTTTTTTTGGGATTTAATTGATGTCCCAAGATTTGATATTTTAAGTCGATGGATTAAAATCATATCTCTTCGACATCAAGATTTGTGCTTTACTAGTAGTATTTTGAGAGTCATCGGTCATATTATTATCGAGTCGAATACAAAATTACATCCGACTGCGTTATATTTTCTCCTAGTATCATAAATGCGAGAAATTATTTTTGAGATTTGGGTTGAGGTTTGGTTTTATTTTATAATAAAAATTTTACTTAAAAATATAATAGAAATGAATTTCAATTCACATAAAATAATTTTAATTTAATACAATAGTAATAATTTTATTTATCAAATTATATAATTATTCAAACCAGAATTTAGTTGTTGACTTTAAATTAATTTACTCTCTCTCTCTCTCTCTCTCTCTCTCTCTCTCTCTCTCTCTCACACACACACACACACATATATATATATATATATATATATATATATATATATATATATATATATATATATATATATATATATATATATATATATATATATATATATATATATATATTAAAAGTTTCATCCTTTTCCGTGTACTTCAAATTTCATGCCACAAACTGCATGTAGATAATTGTGCATTTTGTTAAGAAAATATAGGCTTATTTCTCTAAGTATTTAGTTAAATGAACTCATTGAGTGATCTATTTTGCTAACAAATATCATTTAGGCAATGTCAATCATTGTCGAAGTGTATTTGGCTCTATTTGAGTAGTGCTTTGTTTGTAGCTCTTTATCATTTTTGCATGCGGCCAAATCCATTACATGAAGCTTCATTTGCTAGATTCTGTAGCTATGAATGCATTGGTGTAGTCCATTTTGTGAACTGACATTGTTTGGTTAGCCTCGATGATGATTAAGATGATTGAAGTAATTTATCTTCAATTTGTGCAACTCACTTTCATTAATTGTTGATGCAATTACATTGGTTTGGTCCAAATAATGGAATAGACATGTAGGTCAACATTTCTATAATTCTGCATTGATATTCTTGTATCAAGTTTGACATTTAGAATTTTTATAAGAAAATTATTCATGTTTTCAAAAAATATTCATTTTTTTCCTGCACTTAATTTACTTTCAGTTTGGCCAACTGTGATTTTAAAATGGATTGTGATATAAAGATATCAGAAAAGTCCTAGAAGAACAATAAGAAAAATAAATTGATTTATTAAATAGGCATATGCATATGTTATTTCAAATATGCAATCATTAAAGAGAAATTTGGATAACATAATCACTTAAAATTCAATTAGACTAGAAGGATTAGCTAGTTAAAGGAAATGGTTTGATTATGTTAATTTAGACATAACATTTATGCTCTCGACTGATACTACAAATTTTCAACTAAATTCTAATGTTAAGTTTGAAAAATAAGATATCAATTAGAATTATATTAATTAGGAGTACTACTTTAAAAATTAAAAGAACAACAATAGCCTAATCTAAAAAGGTCTAAATTTTTATTTTCATTTTACAAATTAAATCTAATTAAGTTTATTTTTAATTTTTAACTAGGTTGGATAAAAACTAAGCTTAGAGAGATTAACAATCAACTCAATTTTAATTTACACTATTTTCCTTATAGGAACGATACTCTACATAACATTATATTATTTGTATCGACACGTGTACTTGCGTATATCATTATAGCCCAGTCGCTTCCAATGCATTGAGTATAGGTGGATTGAATTGACTAACTATGATTAGATTTCTAGTTAATAAAAATTAAGTGTCTGGATTATATACAATAAAATATGTAATA
The DNA here is from genome assembly GCA_021442155.1 of Cymbidium sinense. Taxonomy (NCBI): domain Eukaryota; kingdom Viridiplantae; phylum Streptophyta; class Magnoliopsida; order Asparagales; family Orchidaceae; genus Cymbidium; species Cymbidium sinense. The sequence continues at coordinate 33,808,301 of CM038231.1, forward strand.
TAAAAATGTCTTAGGTGTAACTGATCTTTCCACTTATTCAAGGAGTGAAGAAGTTGAATTTATAGTTATAATTTCAAATTGTGGGAATTATAAGTTAATAGTGGGTCTAGATGTTAATTCAAGCCAATTAAAGTCTAGCATTCTAAAAATATTATCTTGAAATTCTATACAGAATAATGCTCAGTTTTTTTTTTTTATTTACTTTATTTATATATAGTTGAATGCTCATAAGGTGAATCATACACTTGATCATATCTTAGATTAATGTAAATGAATCATTTTTCTAATGTAGCATAAACATCTTTTATATCGCTAGATCTTATTTATTTTATGTTATTACCGTTGATTATCTTAAGTTCTAGTTGTTGACTTTTGCACACTTGATGGTCATTAATGCATAAATTTGGTAGAAAAAAAAGTTATTTATTTCATAGCTAGGAATATGCAAACATATATTAGAGATTTAAGCAAATACGTGCCATTGTTAAACTATAGAAATAAGATTATCTAAGACCTCTTTAGAGCTATTTAAAGCCTCGTATTCCCAGGATGTCTAGATTATATACTTTCCAACTTAAATAGATGTGAACATACACACAAGCATAGAAATAAAAATCATGCAAATGTTAAGTAAAAGTAAGTCTTTTGTTCATATAAAGTAAAGTTTTATCCCAATTTCCAACACATGCATACACATGAATGAAATTAAGCTTAAACTAGGGAAGTGAGATTATCTAAGACCTCCTTGGGGCTACTTAAAGCCTTATATTCCTGGGATGTCCATACTATACACTTGTCAACTCCAACATATGTAATCATGCACATGAACTATGAAGATGAAACAATCCTTTACTATCTTTAAATTATAACTAAATGGGAACTTTATTAAGATTTATAGCCAATGTCAAATTAAACTTTACACATTTTATTTAACATTAACTTATAGTTTCAAAATAATTTGAGATTTATTAGTGATAATAACCACAATAATAATATTTATCCAACATATGCAACTTAAATGCAATAATATTCTATTAATTCTCTTTTTGAAAACATGAACATATGAAATAAATGGCATGCACATTTTATGATAATTGAAAAGAAGTAAATAAATATTGTCACATAACATACTCAATTACATTAAATCTCAAGGACAATCAAGCAAAATAAGTATTCCTTAAGACTAACCAAAGTTCTTATATGATTTAATTTTGATGTTTAAGTTATTAAAACCTAAAAAAGAAAAAAAATGATACTTAGTGTTTATCTCATCCCAGGTGATTTGATATATTTAAAGAAATAAATTAAATGAAATTTTATGAGTTGATTAGATTTAAACAATTAAACACATCAATTTAATTACCTTTTCCTAAACTTTTTTAATTTAATTAACTACTTGAACATGAGCCTTCAATGATTTGCTTTTAGGAATGCAATGCACCTAAAAGAATCTAATGCAGTTAGGCTCATGCTTAAGAGTTAATTAGATTAAAGAAGGAAAGAATCTAAGTTAAATACTCTTATGATGTTTTCAGAATAAAGGGTTAATCATAATTTCTTTAATGACTTTATGTTATTAAACACATAAAGCGAAAGTAATTGATTATGTTTGAATTATCTAAACCAATTATTAATTTTATTTGATTTTTATTTTATCATTAATTTTCACAATTATTCTCTAATTATTAAACATATTAATTGACCCTCTTAAGGAAATACATTTGGAGAAATAATTAAGAAATGGGTCATAATTATTTCTCCTCACTATTCCCACTCTCCACAATGATTAATTACAATTAATTATTTAATTTTTAATGTTCATCAATTTTAATAATTACTTAATTGATTAAAGAGGGTAATTAGAATTGAAATTTTAAAATTCTTTCAATTACATGACAAATAATTTCAAGAAAATTATGCGAGGTAAAGGACATCCCATAGAATCATCTCACTAAATTTGGAATTAATTAGCAAAGTAATTTAGCCTTAATTAAGATAATTAACATAAGTTTCAAAATTTAATTAAGCATTGTTAAATAGGTATAAATTATGGATTATATTTTTAATAAATTCTCCCCCGGCTAACATTTTCAAAATGGGTTTATTTATATTTTTTTGATATTTCTACAATTAGTTAAGATTTTTTGAAATTCTAACCATTTAATTACATTTTTAAAGCCTAATTAACCATTAAATTGTCAGTGCCATGTAGATGCTGACGTGGCAATGCTTTTCATTTGGCACCATAGTATTAGTTATATAAATCATCCGATGCGGTAGCTGAGTTAGCGGAGGCGGACGTTATTTTGTCTTAACGTCAGATCCTCCATAGATTAATCTCATGATTCCAAAGGGATAGAATCAAAATTTCTAACAAAATTGATCACGAACGTCCATTCTAATCATGCGGTACGTCATCCCACAAGCACAAGAAAGACACCGTCCACCTTTTGTCCCTCGATCCAAGCACGTCAGAGCTAATTCAATGGTGAAATGACTCCAAAATGATCAGAGAATGAATCTAGGAAGATCGAACGGTAGAAATCGTACGAAAACACGATTCACTTCAAAAAAGACCAACACATAGGGCCAAAGCTATGGTTGCTAGATTTTACCTAGCTAAAACTAGGTGTCGATAGAGGTAGTTTTTTCTTGAAGAGATGAAGCCTTGCTGAGAAGATCACAAGCTGCCTCCCCACCGATCACTCAGTGGACCAAACACCACCATAAAACTCATCTTAGTTGGTCTTAGGATGGCTTTCGATGGCCAAATCACTCGAGAAATGATTCATTTTGAATCGTCAAAGTGAGGTGAATGTGTGAGAAGAGTTAATTTAAGTTTGGTGGAGGTTTAGGATGTTTGGACGGATGAAGCTCTTTGATTAGGGTCTGGCCATGGAGTGCAAGAGCTCGAGGAGGTATGGGACTATACGGAATTACTCTAGGGAAGCTCTCTATTGAGTTTGAATGGATGGAAGAAAGTATACTCTCCTCCCTAACTGATCTAATGGTTGGGATTGGTTCAGCCTTTGGCAATCGTGTGGGTGGGGTAGGTGGATAGAGATGGCATAGGACTGTTGAGGTGGCAAATAGTGAGAGGCTGAGGGAGAGTAGTGAGGTGGCATGAGGTATACCCTCTCCCTTAGGTGGATCAATGGATGCCCATGGGTGAACTCATTCTCTCTTGACTAAAGGCTGAGCCCAACACTTTGGATTAGGTTGGGTTAGTGGTTCTCTTGTCAAGCAGAGCCAAAGGTGGCTCCCATGGGGTAAAGAGGTGGAGAACCCACCCAAATGAAGATTTTGTCTTATTTGGGTGGCTTGGCTCATGGGTTTGATGCAAATCGAGTTCACCATAGGTTGGGCTCACTTGGCAGCCCATGATGACCAAAGATGATTCATGCCAAGTTTGGATGAGTTTTTCACTTGGTTTGATTGGTTTGAATTTGACCCATATGGGTCAAATGGGTAAGTTGAGCTAAGTTGACCATTTTGACCAAATTGGGTCAAAGTGATGAGTTGGATGAGTTCAAATGGTCATTTGGAGTGAATAAGTGTGATTGGGATTGAAATTGAGATTTGGATTTGGCTCATATTATTCAATTTGGATCAAATGAGTCATGTTGACCAATTTGGCCAAATTTGCCAAATTAGCTTGCTTGAGGTTAGGTCTATTGATCATCGATTGATTAGAAGAGTTTGTTTGAATTGATTTGGATCATAGAGTGAATTGATTCAATTTGACCCTTTATGTCAAATTGGGCTAAATGGTCTCTAATTGGGTTGACCAAATTGGGTTTAATTGGAGGTTGGATCATATTCAATATTGAATTAATGATTGGTTGGAAGCATTGGTTTCAATCAATTTGGTTTATGATTTGATTTGGTTCCCTTTAGGTCAAATTGGGTCAACTTGTGTCAAAGGATCCAATTGGCTTGATTATGTTCAATTGATTATAGTGGAGTGTTCAATAATGACCCACAATCATTAATGAAGGGATTGGATGGCTTGATTTGATCCAATGGAAGTTTAATTAGATTTTGGTTCAATTACCCCTTTTAGGTCACTTTGGGTCAAGTGACTTGGCCAAGCTGACTTGGACCAATTGGGGTTATGGATGTTTGGGATGAGTTCAATGGTAAATTTGAGGTTAATTAGTGGATTTGATTGCAATTAACTGGGGCTCAATTAGGTTTTGGCTCATTTGAACCCTTTGGGTCAAATGGGCTAACTTGGGTTGGTCACATTCCTTTGATTCAATTGGCTTGATTGCAAATGTTAGAGTGGCTTTAAATAATCTAATGAATAATTGAAGTGATTGAGAAAATCAAATTGGATTTAGTTTGCTTGAATGGGTTTGAATTGAGCCTTAGGTTTATAGTGTATTAACTTAGGTTAAGGTCTAAGTTAATTTAGTTTGGAGCATGGATTAGAAAATAAAATTCAAGTAAAATTATTTGAAAAGGCTTGGGGTTAGTTTAGCTCCATCTACATGAGCTTAAGTTTAGATGAGTGAATATGTATGAGTTTTGGTTTAGTCTATATGATAGGTGAAATCTATTTTCCCTAAGGTGGAGTCTAAGCTTAGGATTGTGCCTTCTAAGTCTGTAAGCTTAAGTTTAGTGGTCCCATAATCACTTGAAGTTTCCTAGCACTAAGGAAATCCAAGTGTCTAGAAGGTTCCTAGATCTAAGATGAGAAAGATTAATCCTCACTCCAAAAGTGAGGTCAACACTCACCCATTTCATCATGAGGTTTATTGTCTTTTTCTATTGTACATTGCATAGATGAATTTTTCATAAAAAAGTTAACTTTAAAATTTTCTCTTAGTTTATTTCCTTTTTTGGAATTTGATGTAGAAAATTTTAATAATAAAAAAACTTTGTTACTTGACAAAATAAGTGTATATCTGACTTCATCAATTTTTATATATTTGACATGGAATATATGATGTTAGGTTTCAAGGAAAATAATTCTTTATTTCACATTCAACTTTCTATTTGAATTACACTTATGTTGTGAATTAGATGTTCATCAATATAGATTAAAACAAAAATGCTTCATTTGTTCATAACTTGAAGAGGAATTAGTAGAGGATTTTGTTCTCTAATAAGGATGCACAAATTCAACGTACACACTAAGCATAAAATTCTAAATTAGATGAACCTATGAATTAACATTTACAAAAACATCATCAGATCCTTAACTTTACATTATCTTTGCTCATTAGATGACCCTTATATTTATTTACTAAATTTATAGGGGAATAAATGGAACAAAATTATTTACCAGTAAGTCTTCCATTTCACATAAATTAGGTTGTTTCATTTATAATGATAGCTATTTAAGTTAAGATTGATTGTTATGTCAAAATAATATTTGCTAATAATAGTTTATATTGCTCTTCTCATTGATCCCATATAACATATTCATGAATCATGCCATTTCAGATTAAAGACTCCTTATCATAATTGATTAAATAAAGTGGCTATTATATCAAATAATCTATATTGACATAATTTATTGTGTTAAAATTGTGCTATCATCTACAAGCTCCAAAATATTTTAAATTCTTTTTAAGGCCCCAATCTTGTTTGGAACATTAAAATATTATCTATATCAAAAGTTAGATGATGAGCAATTAACTATTTTTTTACTTTAATAATAAAAGAAAAAATCAAGTTACTCCTAAAAAAATTCCCTTTCACAAATCTTCAAAGTTTTAAACACCACTTTATCAACAAAATTTTTGTTATAACCTCACTTGCATCACCAACCACCCCCATCATCACTTATACTTTAATATCATTTGTGTTATAATTGACATTTTATGACATAAGTTGTGGCCTCCCCGTTGAAATCATCTTCTTGAACACTTATGTCACGTACCCATTTATATGACAATAGTCTTCTGCTAGACCTATGTTCCAACTCAAATATTGCATTGCAATGAACATCTCCAAACCTATTATAAAATGACATTTATTATATAACCCTCTCCTTCAAGGTTCATAATATACCTCACTTATGTTAGATTTATAATTTCCCTCAAATGGAGTTGGATAACAATCTCACTTGTGTTGTTGTAATTTTCTTAAAAGAACTAAGTGGCAACCTCAATTATGCTACAACTGGCTTCATCATGACATGAATCTACTATAATTTATGTTGCAAGTTGCAATCACCTTATTTAATACTTACATCAAAATGTTGTGTCGTAGCCATCTTTTTTCTAAAACTAGAGAAATAAATTAGCTTGTATGGTAGCCATCTCACTAATGTTATTATTTGCTACAAGATTTGATGTTTAGCATCGTAGCATAGTGCCCTCTTAGCAATATGAGTTCCTTCAAAATCAATCACATTAAGTTGATACATACCTCAAAACAAACCGTAAACAAAATTCATGCAACACAATATCAAATTTTTTCATTGGCTAGTTCCACCTTGAATTATTGTTTATTTTATTATTTGGATGCAATAAGACTACTTAATCAAAACATCTCAAATAGTTACAAACTCAAATAGGTTTATTTATGCCTTGACATATATCTTTAGCAGATGAGTTCTTTCCATGGATTGACAAAGTAGAATTCTCATGAGAAAAACATTTTAATAATAATAATTAAATTTTGATGGTGAAGAAGGTGATTTTGATGGCTGGTGAAGAATTTGAACGATACAAAATAGAATTCTCATGAGAAAAACATTTTAATAATAACAATTAAAAATTTTTATTGTGTTTTAAATTTTTTAAATCAACTGTAAGATTAGTTCAATATATCAATAATTAAAGAAAGGATCCTCCAAATGGTTGTCTCTAAAGTTTCATTTCATGTTATATATTTCACAATTTATCACTCTATTTTTAGGCAAATCTTAATCTTTTAAACAAACTACATAAGTACGTTGATTGTAACAATTAATGTGTAAAGAAAATGATTGGCCTAACCATACATGTTATATTAATTAGGCATTTATACATTCATTTTTATTTCATTTGTTTGTCTTTAAAATTCTGATAAATTAAAATTTTCAAAATTACTATCTTCATTGAATTTATTATAAATTAACTTCATAGAAATTAGTATGGCCTTTTCTCCTTCAAAAGATTAAGAACTCTCTATTTGTATTCCATTATTAAAAACCACCACCAAATGAATTTGAAGGAAAGAAAACCTATAAGCAATTAAGAAAATGATTGGCCTAACCAAACAAGTTATTCTTTATAGTCCTGATTTTAGTTTTATTTGCTAATTATCTATATCAGCATACTAGCTTAAATTTGTATTTGTATTGAATCAATCAATGTTTGATTGTTTCTTTTAATTTTGTATGTTTTGTGGCCTTTAGATAGCTGTAATTTAGTTCAACTTTTGTCCTCTTAGATCATTACACTATATATATATATATATATATATATATAATAATCATAATAATAATAATAACAATAATAAAAGGGATTTGAGATGTTCAACCTATATTGGATTTATCCTACCGAATTAAAAATTTAAATTATTCTATATTGATTGTATATTTCCCCTATATATTCGATTATTCTATTTTATCTACCGTTGACATGTTTTTTGTACATATTAAAGAAAGTAATAGACATAGACATATTCAGGCAAATGGAAGTTTCATCTTTTTAATATGTCATTACACATATGCTTATATATATATATCGCAGTTTTATAAGCGACTTTAGAATGGCAATTTTTATTCCATTTTATAGGCCTTTGTTGATAATTTGAATTTGTCAAAATAATGTTATTTCCCAAATTTGTCAAATCTTCTGCTATAAAAAGAGTCTGGCATTCTTCCAATCAAAACGTCAAAAATCATTACCTGTCATTTTAGAGGGGGAAGAAGAAGTAATTCCTAATCATGGAAAAATATACAGTTATTCTTGCTATTCTAATATTTATTTCTCCTGTTCCAATTACAGCCGTTTTAAAGATAGGGTTCGCCTCTTACTATTCGAAGCCATATGTTCGTAAGTACTAATTATATTTTTTATATCATATTATTTTCAATCTTTTAAAATAATATAATTATTAGTATTTAGCATAATGACTTGCAGCATCTACTTCAATTTTAAAATGGAGTGTATTTAGCATCCGTTAATGATGAATTATGGGATGGTGGTAATATATGTGGGTAGTATTATCAAGTTTATTGTCATTATACATTCAATAATGGAATACATAATGGCATACTACAGCCATGCAATAATGTGGGAGACTCTATTGGAGAATGATTCTTTCATCATCAAAGATTGATTACAAACTGAATTATTCTTGTGAATTATATTTACTCTAATTTTTATGTCAAAATATTCATCATTAATAAAAATGGTAATAACAAAAATAGGCCATAGGGTCAAACAAAAAAGAAAAATAGATATAACAACATGTTAGGTTCCTTTACTGGAGAGTCATCATTGAAACTAACAAAAATAGTTAGAACAACAAGCTAGTCTTCATCATATTAAGAATGATGATGCTAAAAAGCACATAAAATTACTCAAGAATGAATAGACTTGAACCTTTCTTGGTCAGTAGTATCCTAAGAAAAGAAGTAAACCTAAGTTATTAACAAGCTATAAAAAAGATTGAAGCAATAGAACAAAAGACTTCAAAAGTGATATGAAACATGTTAGGAACTTCTTGAGCATGTTAAAGAAGTAGGTAGATAAATTTTTGAGTGGCTTTATTAGCATAAATAATTTATTTAGTAATCACTACTAACTAAGAACTATTAGCAACCAATAAAGAATGAGAGACTATCATATGACTCGAATTTGTTTTTGAAGCTAAGAGCAATGATGAAGACTGAAGAAAACATGATTTATTGTTTTGAGTTCATAGTTTTTGTTGTAGAAAGAAAGTTCGTCAATTAATGAAGACGATGGAAGAGAAGGGATGAGATTAAAATGGACAAGTTGTGTGTAATTTATTTGTTTTAGTTAGTCCAATTGGTAAAGACCTTGGAAGTTATTACAAAGGTCCTGGGTTTGGATCCCTCCTATAACATAAAAATGCTCCATCTTATGGACTTAATTGGGAAATAAGAAGAGTTGTATGAAATCTATTTGAAGTGAGAGAGCAACCTTAGGATTATTGATAATTGGTTGATACAGGTGGTTGTTCTCCTTGACAAACTACCTACAAACATTGATGTTGTGCTTGAGCAACAGGCAATGAGAGCAAAAGCTTGATTTCTTCTTAAATATTACTATATGGAAATTGCCTCTATATTGAGAGTTAATCCAAATAATATTCAAATTACATTGAAAAGCATCAATTTCCACTAACATTCTGGTAGCTAAAGGTCTTGATACTGAAGCAGTAGGAGAGTCAACTTTAAGAGGGAAGCTAAATAGAGAGCTTATTCATAATAGAATAAATTTATCAAAATAATGTGCACTTAAAAGTGGAAAAGAGATCCAAATAGAAAATGTGGGAGATCCATTAAAAGATGATATAAAATCTATCTATTTAAGAGCCTAATACTACAGTTAATATAAATCTATTAAAAAATTCAATATAAACCTCAATTTGGTTTAATATTAATAGATTATATTGCTAATCAATGATATGAAAAAATCACACAATAATTCTAGATCTTAAAAGGTAGCTCTAATAGTTCAAAATGGAGGTCTACCAATCCCACTAAAGATATTAAATAAACATCATAAAAAATAAGAATAGGTTACCATGTTTCTTGTTTTCATTTTTTCTCCTTTATTGCTTGTTGCGTGCAATTTTTTAACATAGTATGTGTTAAATTAAACTTGATGAGAATTTTATTTCGTATTTGCCACATAATTTAAAATTGTTTGGTTTTCGTGCTACTTGCACTTCATCACCTAAATCCATACTACCAAATTAAAAATTAAATTTGTCCTATAGTGATTGTTATGACAAGCTCAAGGAAGTTTATGACTTACTTATTGCAACATTCACAGGCATCTTCCATCAATAAATGCTGATTGCTCCTCCGACGCGAGAAAACCTAACGTCGGCGATTTTCAGTTTCCTCTTGGCTCCTTGCGGCTCTCGTGATTTTGATCGCTCTCGATTGCGATCTCGTCTAATAGCTCCCCATTTTGGCCTTTAATGTAAGTTACGCTTCTTGATGGCGAATGCCTTTTCCATCCAGGCTGACTTTGAAGGAGCCTGTGGGGCTTCGATCTCAAGGTACTCGATCCTTCATCTCACTTCATTACTGCGTTAAATCCTTCAAGGATGCGCTATCTAGTAAAACTTCTTCTCCTATTGCTTTGGTAAACTTTTTTTTTTTTTTTTTTTTGGGAAACCCATGATACGGGGGTATTTTATTGTCACAAAAAAAAGGTTACAAGATCCTTAAAAGGGGGTAAACTCCAGAACTACTGCTCAAAGAGCTACAATCAGCCTAAGGAGTAAATCCCCTATCTAAGTACATCGAAGATCATAAAATTAAAAGCATTAAAGGGTACATAATGATTGACCTAATAAGGTAAAAAAGGAATAAAGCCAATGCTCGAGGAAATGGGAGTACATGATAATCAGCAAAAGAGGAAGAAAGCGAAAAAGATATAACAGATAAGGTAATACAGACAACAAGTAGAGGAAAACAACATAGTATGAGAGTGATAGTAAGGAAATGTGATAGAAGGCTCAGCTCAATCACATCCGATGGGGCGCAAGTATGAGCATCCAAACTTGAGAAGGGTTACATCACATGAGCTACTCAACCAATAGGAAGTGAGATCATCACGCCATCATAGCCAACAAACCGAGAGAAGGAAACATCCGGGTTGATATTCATGTGAGCTTTATAACCCAAACCTAATCAAATTCATATCAAAATTATATAGGTAATAAGAGGTGAAGGATGAGGAGTCTCATTCAAGAAAATTATCATCAATATAGCCATCTTGACATGAGAATACATAGACCTAAGAGATTGAGCCAACTTAGTCGAATCACATGACTAGCCAAATTGGAAAGAAAATAGATCAGATATAATCCCTCCATAAGAAAGTTGAGGAGACAAGTATAAAACCTATTAAAAAAGTCAATGATCTTATAATTAACACCATCCCAATCACATGATATGTAAAAGATTATATCGGTCTAAAACGTCAGAAGCCATCCCCTTATAAATGTCCTTGGGAGAGCAATAGTAAAGGAAGGCATCATATCTCTGGAATGTCAACCATCCAAAATAAACACCCAAAATGCATTTAGAGTAGCACCAATAGCGATTCGTGCCATTGATAATTGATCAAAAAATGAACCGAGAATAAGATAGTAAGTATTCTATAGTCGGTAGGAACATCAACCAAGCGTAGGGAAGAGTTATTTGCGGGTGATTTTTCCACAGTGAGATGAAAACCAAACAATGAAATTAAAGCCAAACGCAACCCAAAGAACCTTTGGTGAAAAAGGCGCAAGGCCTAATGAGATGAAATTGTAACAATCAACCAAAATAAGCACCCAAGAATGCATTTAGAGGAGCTTAATAGCGACAATCGGCCGTCATTGATAATCCATCGAAATCGATAGATAAACATTACCATAGTCAGAAGGAAAGGAATAATAGAAAATATGGGAAAAATTACTCACAGCCAGTACATAATTTTCCATCTGTGAGATTAGAAAATAGCAAAACCAATACAATATTGAAATCAGAGCCGAACTCAACCCAGGAACCTTTTGCAATGAAAAAAGGCGAAGACCTTTCAAATGCAACCAATTGTGATAATTAAATTCCCCATTAGAGATAGGGGAACCGATTCCAGCGATCAACAAAAGCAAGTAGCACATAGGGTGCTTCATCATTCGACAAATATGAAGATAAGATGCAATGCCTTACAAATAATATTAAGATCTAGTGTAAGGCAAACCCGTCTTGTCCAGGTTAACCAATCCTTGTAAGTGTTTAGGAATAGAATGTTTATCAAGATTAATAGGCCCATTCAATCTATTTCCTAAGTTAGCAAGGTAATCAGCACAAGCATTTCCTTCCCTCCATATATGAGTGATTTTGTAACAAAATTGATTGAGCAAAGTTTTAGTTCTTGTAAATAGTATAATTCAGCATTGCCATTTTTTTTGGAGATCGATTAGTAGTAAGGCATCCACTTCAAGCCGATATTAAGCCAACCTTTTTAAGGAAATATCAAGAGCATTATAAATGTAAGTTCAGAAAAGGAACGAGTTAGTAATAAGAGGATTAGCAAAGGCCAAGAGGACATCACCCTTGAAATTTCTAAAGATGCCACCACATCCGTAAGCATTAGGAGATATCTGACTCCATTGTTAATTTTGATGACATTATCATGAGGTTTGGCCCAATAAAGTATTTTGGCTTGATTAGTAGTTTATATCGGCAATTGCAAACTAATTTTGAGGCTACAAATTTACACCCTTTAAAATATTTATATTTAATAAGTTTGGCTTTAAATAAATCACAGATTTTGAATTTAGTTTTGGCAATTATCTTGAAATGATTCATAGTTATATCGTTATGCTTGGCATCATTTCTAGCCATCCAAATGAACCAGATAATAATGATAGCAGTAACATTTTTAATATGACCTTTGATATTGTTTTCAAAATATATCTCGATGATAAATAAGCGAGCGTTGAATTTGTCAATGGAGAATAGATTATCAACCAAAGTTTAGAGGCAATCGCTCCATTCACAAATTGGTGATTAACATTTTCAATATGGGAGCAACAATGACATTTTGATGGAAGATAAAACCTTTACCCCACATCAAGGAGTCAATAGGGACAAAGTTTTTAAGATACCAAGTAAGAATGGAGTATGAGGTGGGGATATTATTATGCCAAAGTCGAGCATACACTTTGGAATAATCAGTTTCTTTGATCATAAGCCAAACATTTTAAAAGAATGCCATTGTGAGAGAGTTTAAAGAGAATCGGTCTTTTTTTTGTTGGGTGTAATGTGTATATTCTTGAGTTTGTCTAAAAAAGAAGAAGGGATATAATCGATGAGCATGGAAAAGTTCCATCTATTATTATTCTAGAAAGATTTGACTTTGATGGTATCAATAGAACATGGGCAAATTAATTCATCGAAAGAATTATTTCCAAGCCAGTTATCTTTCCAGAAGAAGGAGTTGCCAGAGTTAATGCCCCAAAAAAATTAAAGATTCTGCCTTCCATTTGATATTACAAAGTCTTTTCCAAATGGGAGAAGCGTTAGTTTTATAAGAGCGTTCAATGGGTGCTTAGATAGAGATTTGTTTGTCATGAAGTTAGCCCAAAGGCTATTGTTGCTCTAAAATTCCACCAAAGTTTATATGAGAATGCGATGATAGTGTCTTTGATAGATTTACAATCAAGACCACCTTCCTCAAAAATGCTGCAGATTTTGTGCCAAGAGGACCAGTGTATTTTGAGGAAGAGGTATTAGACCCCCAAAAAAATTTATTAATTAGCCTCTCAATTCTATTAATGCAAAAGTTGGTTGGAACGATAGTTTGAATAAGATAAAGAGGCATCGAGTTTAGGGTACTCTTAATCGGTTAACCTCCTCCAAAGGATAGAAAATGGTATTCCCAAGAGGAGATACGGTTGGATATTTTGTGGATTAATTAATTCAAAAGATAAGATCTTTATGACCTTTGAAAAGAGGTGTACCTAGATAATTGATCGGAAGTTGTTGTTGATGAAAGTTAGTGATCCTCGTTATATGATTAATCCTATTATTGGTGATTTTATTAGCGGTTATGAAACAACATTTTTTTTGTTAAGGAGGAGACCACTTTCTTTGCCAAATTTGTTAAAGAATTTCATAATGGTTTTGGCGTGAGGTATAGAAGCATTGTAGAAAATGATAAAATCAAAAAAAAGAAAGATGAGTAATAGAAATCCACCTTGAGTTTTGTAAATCATACTTGGCTTATTATAGAATAGGTCATTCGTGCTCCCGGATAAGTAATCTACTATAATAAAAGCAAGGGAGATAATGGATCTCTTGAAGCCATGTTTAGAAGTGAAGAAACCACATTCCATTAATGATAACAGAGAACCAAACATTAGTGACACAGTTTTTAATGATATGAATAAATTCTTTTGAGAATCAAAAAGTTGAAGTATAGAAAGAGAAATTCCCAAGAGAGTTTGTCAAAGGTTTTAGAAATGTCCAATTTGAAGGCAATGTTACCGCCTCTAATAGGAACGTCAATATCATGAATCATTTCTTGAGCTAAAAGAATATTATCAACTATAGTTCTCCCTTTAATGAAACCAGTTTGATTCTGGGAGATAATACTCGGCAGCAAAGGGTTGATACGGTTGGTGATTATTTTGACAATTAGTTTGTTAAAGAAGGTGCAAAGACTAATCAGTCTAAAGTCATTCCAAGTTTCCAGGTGGTTCTTTTTAGGGATAAGAATAATGGAGGTACTAGAGAAGGATCTAGGAAAGGGGTTTCCATTGAAAAGTCAATAACGCTTCAATTAGATCGACTTAATAATGGACCAACACTTGAAAGAATATAGTTGTGTATCCATCCGCCAAAGAATCAATCAATTCATGCTTTGGAGAAAGTACTAATTTCGCCGATGGACACCTAATAAGAGAGATGTTTTGGAAGTAATTTTGGAGGGAATCAGATGAGGATTTGAGATAGATTTCGTGTTAATATTGTTGTTTAACAAACTTTGAAAATGTTGGATAACCGAAGTCTTTAATATCATTTTATCGATATCCAATTATCATTATTATTTTAATTTTATTAATAGAGTTTAGAACTTTTCTTTTGTTGAAAAGAGCATGGAAATATTTTGTGTTTCACAAATAGTACAATATTTTTTGCCGCCAATAAGTTTTCCCATGTTTTGATATTTAATCAAGTTATCTCTAGCCATGAGTTCATCATTTTATTAGGTCTAAAACGGCAGCTTCTTCAAGAGAGCAAACAAGATCTTCCATAGTTTTAAGATTTGCAAAAAGGTTTTTAAAATGATGTTTATTCCACCTGAGTTTGTTTTAATCTTTTAAGTTTAAGCCAAAATGGATCATGCCTTTAATGGAGTTATCGATGAATAGGGGCCTTCCAATTAGTAAACAACACATAAAGTCATTATGTTACAACCACATATTTTGGAAATGCGAGATGCGGTATTGAAACATGGGAAATTTTCACGATGAATCGAGAGGAGCGTGATCGCAGGTTCTACTTAAGTGTTCTACCGAGGTATTAGGCCATTGATCAATCCAAAGATGGTAAAAGGGTACGAGAGACGTTGCCAAAGTCTAGAGTTGTTCCAATGTAGTTGGAACACGAAAACCCTATATCAAGAAGAGATTACAAGAATCATGTTAGCAAAATCTTCCATAGAATTAGGATTAGGTGAGGACCTCCCCTTCTTTCAAAGTAGAGAGGATGGTGTTGAAATCTCGCCAACCAACGTGGTTGAGTGACGAGGAAGCTAAAGATCTTAAATTATTCCATAGGATGTTCCTACCTATTACAGGATGCATAAATAAAAGAGCTCACCATGAAATCACCCACGTAAAATATGGGCATTAATCAATTATTGTTGGTTGTCAAGGATATTGATGTTGATAGAGTTATTCCAAAATAACCAAATTTTGTTGTTAATGTTGTAAAAAAAAGTTAGGAAAACCTAGTGTTCTAGCGGTAGATGCAATCTTAGAAGAGTGGATAAGTGGTTCGGTGATAGTAAGGAGAGATATGTTATGAGTGCGACAGGCTTCTAACTCGATTGAACTAGAGTAGTCCCAATACCATGAATGTTCCAAATGATAAAATTAATCATAATGAATGGATTGAAAAAAAATTGATTGGGTGAGAATGAGGAAAAAGGAAATTATTGATGTAGAGTTGATGAAGATCTTGTGATTCTGGCCGTATTTTTAGCACTATTTTTGATTTTGAGTGTTTTTTTTTCTTAACAGCTTTGAAAATGTCCGTGTGTCCAAGGTGTCCAAAAAAAAGAATAGTTAGTGTGATCCAAAGTTTCATTATTAAGAAAGGAATCGTGATGGTAATTTCCCTTCTTCCATATCAAAGATGACCGTTAATTATGCTATCATTTTGGCCATTCAAAGTGTTGGGGAGGAAGGGATTGTTTCATCTTCTTTTCTAGATTAATGGTTGGTTTATATATTTTTGTTGCATCCAAATTATGATTTTCAACGAGGTGATGTTCCCAAGCCTAAGTTCAGCAGAATTTCTTTGTTTTGGCTCATTAGTTGTATGAGCATGCATGTTACCATTTGGAATAGTAATAGGCATATTTTTTAAGTTCCCATAACCAACTATGTCATCAATGTCATTGTTCAACACCTGATTAGTTTCCTTTTGCAATTCAGCAAGTATAGATAAAGAGGGATTTTGTGGAGGAGGATTGTTTTGGTTTACTTTTGGCACATAGGCCATTTTAGTGGGCTGCTCCTTAGTAACCGAAATAGTAGGGATAGGAAGTTTATTTTTTTGAGATGTGGATGTAAAATAAAATAATCAATGTTCATGTTCATGGATTTTGCAAGGTACAGAAGAGGGAAAGTTTTCAAATTCTACCTTTTGATTATAACCCATTTTTTCGAGATCAATCCACTTCTTTTGGATGTTTTTTAGTTATATCAACTAAGTATCCGTACAAGAGGTCGGATCTCACGTCGATTGATCAATTTGAAGAGGCCATAAAGATAGCCCCACAGAAATAATACGATGTGTAACAAAGTGTATGCGATACAAAAGCAAAATAGGAACAATTATTCATTCTTTAATATCAAAACTAGGTGTCCACTTAAGAAGTCGCATTTGGCAATTAAAAATAAGAACGACGTGCAAAACTCTTGAATAATCCAAGTCATTTGATAATTGAATTAGCACATGCCTGGATCGATCAATCCTGAAAAGTGCGTAAGTTTCGTGAAAAAAGGAGCGAATATTTTCTAAGTTCGGGCATTTAAGGGTGAATTTACCCACCAACGAGAATTCAAATGTGCTTCGGTAAACTTAATTTCTACCGCTTTCCATGGAATGCCGGCTGTGATGTGTTCGGACTTGGATGTGGAAAAATTAGCTAAGCCTTTTGAATTCTCTCTAGTTGGTAAATTTTCATTGAGGAGATCGAATCTTGATAAGATTTGATCCTTCTTCCATACCGGGTGCTTTCACTGTTGGACTGATCGACCCTAGGCATGTTCTAATTCATTTGTCTAATGATATGGATTATTCACGGGTCTTTGTACGTCGCTCCTATTTTGTTTATAATTGTCAAATGAGACTTCTTAAATGGTCTCCTAGTTTTGATGTCAAAGAAGAATCCACAATAGTTCCAATTTGGCTTGCTTTGCCCAACATGCATATCCATTTTGTTACTCATCAAGTGCTATTTGTGGGGCTATCTTTGGCCACACAAATAGATCGCTAATGGTGAGATCTTGTCCTCTATTGGATATTACAAATTGATATTACTAAAAATACCCAAAAGAGGTTTGATTGGTTCAAAAACTAGTTATACAAAAAGGTAGAATTTGAAAACTTTCTTTTTTTTGTACACATTGCAAAATCCATGATCATGAACATTCAGAATGCTTTATTTTACACCCACATCTCAAAAAGGATAAATTGCCAATTACTAATACCTCCTTACCAAAGCAACATCCCAACAAAATGGCTTATGTGCCTAAAGTCAATCAAAATGAAGCACATCCGCATAACACTACTATTTCTTTATCTTCTGACTTGCACAATGGGGTTCATCATGAGATGGTTAAAAATTATGATGATGTGATTGGTGATGGGGATATTGAAATCTTACCTAACATTATCTCTAATGGCAATATGCTAGCTCAACCTAACCTATCCCTTTTGCCTAGCGATTCAGGGCATAAGATCTCTAGTGAGAATATGAATGGGATGAAAATATTTTCTGAAAATTGCTCTTTGATCCAAGAGCAAAACAGGACAAATGATGATCCGTTGATCTTGGAAAAAAATCTAACAAATAATCCAAAATGAGAATGAAACAACTCCTCCCAACTCAATGATACACATGCTAACCTATTACTCATCCGATTTCAGATATGGAAGAAGGGGAAATTACTATCATGATTCCTTTGATTGATACTGAAACCACTATGAATACCACAAATTACTCACTTTCAGATGGTGACACTTTGGATCGAAAGAACCTTTCAAACTGCCCCAACAAAAGAAATCCCTCAAAGCTAGAAGCTCCACTCACAGCTCCATTAGAACCACTAGATCCTCCTCAACTTCACATTTATAATTACTCTTTGCTATATCTTCTTCTTGATCTTTATATTTCCATTCATCCTTTAATTCTAATCCTCATTGATATGCTTAATTTTATTATTTGGAATATTCGTGGCATTGGGACTCTTACTGTCCGTAACCGGGTTAGAAGCCTTTGTCACACGCGTAACATATCCCTCCTTGTTATTATTGAACCTCTTATTCACTCTTCTAAGATTGCTTCTATTGCTAGAGCAATAGGATTTCAAAATTAATTCTATAATATTAACAATAAAATTTGGTATTTTTGGAATTCATTAATCAATTTCACTATCCTTGAAAATCATCAACAACTGATTAATGCCCAAATCTCTTTGGGTGATTTTTCAGTGTTGGGCTCCTTTATCTATGCATCATGCAATAGAGCGGGTAGGAATATCCTGTGGAATAATTTAAGATCATTTGCCTCCTCTGTTAATAAACTCTAGTTGGTTGGAGGTGATTTCAACACTATTCTTACATCTTGTAAAGAAGGGAGGTTCTCTCCAACATTCATTCAATGGAAGATTTCTCTAACATGATTCTTGATTGTAATTTGATTGATATTGGCTTTTCGGGATCTAACTACATGTGGAACAACTCTAGACTTTGGCAGCGCCTAGATCGTACTTTTAACTCCCTTTGATTGATCAATGGCCTAATACCATTGAGCACTTGAGCAGAACCTTATCTGATCACGCTCCGCTCTTAATTTCTATGAAAAACTCTCCCACCAGATTACCCTCTCCTACTCGCTTTAGATTCCAAAATATGTGGATTCAACATAATGATTTCATGAATATTGTCTCTATAAATTGGATGGCCCCCATTCATCCTGACAATTCCATTAAGGGTATGATTCAATTTTGGCTTAAACTTAAAAGACTCAAACAAACTCTTACTTGGTAGAATAAACATCATTTTAAAAACCTTTTTGCTAATCTCAAAAATATGGAACAACTGGTTTGCTCTCTTGAAGAAGCTGTCATAACAGATCCTAACAAATGTGAAGAACTCTATGAAGTTGGGATAACTTGATTAAGTATCAGAATATGGAGGAAACTTATTGGCATCAAAAAGCTGCTAGCAAACATATTGCTGATGGCGACAGAAATACAAAGTATTTCCACGCTCTTTTCAAAAAAAAAAGGAAAGTCCTAAATTCGGTTAAAAAAATTAAAAATGATAATGGTAGCTGGATCACTGATATCATCGATATTAAAGAATCTATCCTCCATCATTTTGAAAATCTTTTAAACAACAACACTCCCCCTGAAGCTATCTCCAATCCTCATTTGATTCCCTCTATGATTTCTACTGATCAAAATAGCTTACTTATCTTGCGCCCAACGGAATTTGAGATTAGTAATATTCTTGATAGCATGAACTCGGATTCTGTTGCTGGCCCTGATGGATTTACAACTCAATTCTTTCAACATTGCTGGCCTATTCTTAAGTCGGATCTTGTTGATGTTGTTATTGATTTTTTCGATGGCACCCCTCTTCCTAGATCCTTTTCTAGTACTTCCATCATTCTCATCCCTAAAAATACTAACTTGGAAACTTGGAATGACTTTAGACCGATCAATCTTTGCACCTTCTTTAATAAACTAATTGCTAAACTAATCACAAATAGAATCAGCTCACTGCTGCCTATTATTATTTCCCCCAACCAAACCGACTTTATTAAAGGAAGAGCTATATCTGATAATATACTTCTAGCACAAGAAATGATTCATGATATTGATGTTCCTATCAGAGGTGGTAACATTGTCTTCAAACTTGATATTACTAAAGCTTTTGATAACCTATCTTGGGATTTCCTTTTTAAAATCCTTCATCTATTTAGTTTTTCAAATACTTTTATTCAGATTAAAATTGTGTCACTAATACTTGGTTCTCTCTGTTATCATTAATGGTGATTCTGTGCTTCTTCCCTCTAACCATGGCTTGAGACAAGGAGACCCCCTATCACCCTCGCTTTTTATTATTGCTATTGAATATTTATCCAGGAGTCTGAATGATTTATTCTACAATAAGCCTAGTATGTTTTATAAAACTCATGGTGGCATTCATGTTACTCATCTTAGTTTTGTTGATGATTTTATCATCTTTTGCAATGCTTCTATCTCACACATAAAAACTATTACGAAATTCCTTAATAAATTTGGCAAGGAAAGTGGCCTTTTTTCTTAATAAGGTTAAATGTTGCTTCATACCTTCTTCTAAAATCTCTAGTAATAAGATTAACCATATTTTGAGGATCACTACTTTTCAGCAACATCAACTTCCTATTAAATATCTTGGAGCTCCACTTTTCAAAGGTCATAAAAGATCACATCTTTTCGATGAATTAATCCAAAAACTCTCTAATCATATTTCGCTGGGAATATCATTTACACTCTTGGTGGTAGTTTACTATTAAGAGCACTCTTAACTCTATGCCTCTGTATCTCATTCAAACCATTGTGCCAACCAATTTTATCATTAATAGGATTGAGCGGCTTATTAACAAATTCTTTTGGGGTTCTAACACCTCCTCAAAAAAATACACTGGTCCTCTTGGCACAAAAGCTGTGGCACCTTCAAGGATGGTGGTCTTGATTGCAAGTCTATTAGGGATACCATCATTACTTTTTCCTACAAGCTTTGGTGGAATTTTAGAAGTAACGATAGCCTTTGGGCTAACTTCATGATTGTCAAATATTGCCAAGCAAAGCACCCTCTTAATTGCTTCTACAAACCGAGAGATTCTTCTATTTAGAGAAGACTTTGTAGCATCAAGTGGAAGGCAATCATTTTTTTTGGGGCATTAATTCTGGAAACTCTTTTTTCTGGCAAGATAACTGGATTGGAAGTGGGTCCATTGATGAATTACTTTCTACCCATTCAACTGATAATATCAAAGTCAAATCATTCTGGCAAAATAATATGTGGAACAACTCTAAGCTCATTGAGTATATCCCTTCTTCTATTTTAGGCAAACTTAATAATATATCTATTACTCCTAACAAATAGGATCAGATTCTCTTTAACCTCTCTCATAGTGGAGAATTCAACTTGAAAATATTTGGCTTCATATTAAAGAAGCACGTGAATTTTCTAATGTATGCTAAACTTTGGCATAATAATATTACTATTTCCTACTCTATTCTAATTTGGCATATATTGAAAAACTTTATCCCTATTTGATGCAAAGGTTTTCAATTACCTTCAAAATGTCATTGTTGCTTTCATATTGAAAATGTTAATCATCAATTTGTTAACGGCCATTGCTTCTAAGATTTGGCTTTGGTATGATGATCTCTTTAACATTGTCAAATTCAATGACTCGCTAACAATATATCGGCTCCTTGAAATCTATTTTGAAAATAATAATAAAGGTCACATTAAAGTCATGCTATTATTATTATTATTTGGTTTATATGGATGGCTAGAAATGATGATAAACATAGCGGTATTGCTATGAATCACATGAAGATAATTGCTAGAACTAAATACAAAATTCGTGATTTGTTTAATGACAATCTCATTAAATATAAACACTTTAAAGTGTGTAAATTTGTGGCTATTAAATTGGGTTTTCAATTGCCGGCTCAAGCAAGTTGTAATCATGTCCAGATAGTTTATTGGGCCAAACCTCATGATAATGTTATTAAAATCAATACTTATGGCTCTGTATCTTATAATGCTTATCGTCGTGGAATCTTAAACTCTACAAATGTCCTTTATGCTTTTTCTTCATACTTGCTCTGTCCCCTTTGCTGAACTTATGGCAGTGTATAATGCTCTTGAGATTTGCCTCCAGAAAGGTTGGCTCAATATCTGGATTGAGGTGGATGCTCTCCTGCTAATTGACCTCTTGAACTCCAATAAATCTGGAAATTCTGATTTATACTATTTACTCAAGCAAACTAGATCTCTTCTTTCTCAATTTTGTTATAAAATCACTCATGTATGGCGGGAAGGTAATGCATGTGCTGATTATCTTGCTAATTTAGGTGCTAGATTGAATGAAATAATAATTTTTGATCATCTTACTCTCCCTAAATATTTGCAAGGTTTGGTTAACCTTGATAAGACTGGGCTTCCTTATATTAGAATTTAGCTTACATGATTTTATTACAACTAGTTTTTATTGTTTCTTTGGTCTTTCTGCTGCACTTTGAAGAGCATTCAGACTTCTTTTACTGGTGTAGCTACCTTATTTTATATGAGAGGCCTATAGCTCCGGCTGAATCTCCTGTTTATGGGTCAATATGATTTGGGATGCATCACCCTAATATGCATTACAAGGCAATTCCTCCTCTCTGTTTCATCTGCTGGTGGCTATTTTTCCTTATCACTATTTGGGGTTTTAATATTCTATTGCTACAACATAGATAAGAATTGTCTTGGTTTTCGATAAGTCAATGCTTTTCATCTTTGTTTATCCATTTACCATTGGTTTCTTTGTTTTGTTTGTGGCTTTGTTGTTTTCTGGGTTTGGACATTTTTCTGCTAATTGGATGTCTACTTAATTCTCGGAAGTGTTGTTGGTTGTTGGCTAATCTGGCACATCTAGTATGGATTTATGGGTTGGCGGGGCCTGGTATCATGTTGGCTGCTTGTTGGACTTATTGCTAACTTAACTCTCGGAAGTTCTGTTGGTTGTTGGCTGATCTGGAACAATTTTTGTCTCGTATGTGCATACCCCACGTGGTATTAGGAGCTGGTTTTTGGCATTTGGATTTATGGGTTGGCGGGGCCTGATTTCATCTTGGCTGCTTGTTGGATTTATTGGTCTGTTCAGTGAGCCTTTACTGGGGTTGGCTGGATTGTCGGTTTCAGTTTGCAGCCTTTTGGGTTATAAGGCTCTACAGAATTTCATCAGCTGGTGCTTACAGGTGATCTTCTTTTGCTCTCTTGCAGGTTCATCTGGTCATGCTCCCTTTAGCATTGCATAGATTGGGTCCTACCTTATTATGGTTGATTTTATATTCAACTGGTATCATTGTCTTTCATTTCTCTTTTCACTTAACTTTGTTCTTATATGTATTTAGATAGGGGATTTACTCTATAGGTTCATTGTAGCTCTATGAGCGCTAGTTTTGGAGTTTACCCCCTTTAAGGACCATGTAACCTTTTTTTTGTAAAACAAACAAAAAAAATGACTTACTTATTGAATTATAAATTATATATTTCCCTATATATTTGATTATTCTACTTTATCTACTGTTGGCATATTTTTTGTACATATTAAAAGAAAGTAATAGACATAGACATAGACATATTCAGGCGCACAAATTTTGATCATATAATTTCTTATCTTTTTTATTTTGCTAGTCATTTATGTTCTAGATTAATTATTATTTTGTACTTTTCTTAAGCTTTCGACTATGTAACATAACTTTTATTTTATATTTATTCATATTTTATACAAATTTGAAGTTGCCAAAGAATGATCAGTCGAGGACATTCGTGAAATCTTTTTTCTTAAGAATGTTTATATATCAACAAATTAGTAATATTTTTATTTTGTGGCTGATTGTGATCTAATTTCATTAAATGTTTGTTTATATGTGTGATCCTACGTGATACATTGAGTATGCTTTCAGTTATGTATTATGCAATGGTTCATTTTCTTGAAACTAGACAGCATATTGGACTTTACTTTTCTTTGGCACTTTTAACCTTTTTCCTTTTAAATATGGTATCATCTTAATACATTAATTTGCATGAAAAATCTAACAATATATATATATATATATATATATATATATATATATATATATATATATATATATATTTTGATTCATTCTCATATGAGTAAATTAATCAAGAATTATTAGTGAATATTAAGAGAAAGATAAGTACCTCTAATGTGTTCTCTAAGTAAGAATGTTTTAGCAAAATCTAGAATGAATTCTTGCTTAGTAAATGAGTATACTATTAAAAAGTATCTGAGTTCTCTAAAAAGAAAGCCCTTGCTAGGCAAGTATCTTATAAAGTCAATAACTATGGTATATTATAATTTATAATAGATGTTATAGAGGAGATTATTACACCATAAGCAAGGTTGCAGTGCAAAGCTAAGAGAAGATGGTAGTAGCATAAATGAGATTATGATGTTGGCTAAAAGGCATACTGAGAGTGGGATGAGTAAGCAAATAATTTTGAAATTCTTCGGTCAAATCCTCAAAATTAAACCTATGCAAGCGAATAATTTAATAATTAATTAGATCTACACTAAATAGGATTATAAATGTATATGATCAGAAGAAGGGATCTATAAGATATGTAAAACTAATGTAATAGCATGCTTCTGAATTCTATTATCTATAAATTTTTTTTAGCCTTTCTATTCTTTTATATTAGATTGTTTCATTCGAAATAGCATGCATGTCTTGTTTGATTTCCGTTCTTTTATTATTCAACCCTTGGGATTAATGAAAGCTTTGATCAAGAAAGGCTTTTTATGTCGAGGAGTTATTCGCTAAAAAGTGGCGCACAAAGCTTAATCATTATCTTTATGAAATAAAAATAAGAAATCTTCACAAAAGATCAAGACATACGGTTTATATAAAAAGAACTTAAATATTTACATTAAAATTAAAATATTTTCAGAACAGGGACATTTTACTGATTACCTTTTCTTGCTTTTGCATCAAATAGTATTCCAACATTTATGCTACATGTTTATTTATAAAAAACTAAAAAAAAAGAAAATAAATTAAAAAAAAGTGTACGCATTCTTTTCCAGAGAATGGGTGACGCTGGATTTAGAATACTATTTTGTCATGTGTGCATATATATGTATTATCATGAATGCATGAAGATTGAAAATGTCTTGTTTGATTGACTTTCTTAATTTGCCAAATGGATGACTCATATATGTTATTGCCCAGTTCCAATCAGTTTTATATTAACATTTTCCAAAAGAAAATATTTAAAATCACCACATACATACGCTTGGCATTTATAAAACAAAATTTTTTTTGGCTTCAAATTTTTAACTCATTTTGTAATAGATTCATTTATTGATAACTTAACTTATCAAAAATATTTTATTATTGAAAATCTTCTTACAAATCTGTACAGATATCTTCTCCTATAAAAAGGTCTTAAATCTCTTCCTTTTATAAAATAAAAAATTTCTATACCTTGTATATTTGAGGAAAAAGGTTATTAGTAACTATGGAAAAGGGTGTTATATTAGCAATTGTAATGTTTCTTTCCCTAGCATCAATTGCATTAACTTCTGAGACTGGGGTTGCCTACTACTATAGTAAACCTTATGTTCGTAAGTGGCGATCACATTTTTTTATGTTCCATTTTTTTATAATTTTTGTGATTTTGATAATAGTATCCATTTTCTTATGATTTGCAGCATCTGCTTGCTTCCAAAATGAAAATAACGGTGTTTTTTTAGCATCTGTTAGTGATGAACTATGGGATGGTGGTAAGGCATGTGGACAGTATTATCAAGTGTCTTATCCAAGTGCAATGATTGGAGTATTTGTTAAAGTTGTTGATTATTGTGGTCATTGTGGTGGTGCTACTATGGTTCTCTCCGAAGAAGCCTTTAAATTCATAGCCAATTTAGATGCTGGGGAAATTCAAATTTCTTATCGAAAATTGGGGGATGATATGAATTAATGATCCGTCTGGACTTATAATAAACTTGATGAGGTATTTCCGCCGCCCTAATTTTATTACTCTATCTCTAATGTTTTCGTCATTGTTTTTATTTCTTTTAATCTTTGGATATATCACCTGGGCATGATGATATGTCTTCTAATATTTAATCCATTGTTATTTATAATTTGCAGAAATTATGATGTTAAAGAGTGCGAGGGCTTCTGTCAATATTCTACATAAATCATTTATTTCTTATTTGACATTATATATATACATATATATACATATATACATATACATATACATATTTTTTTTTATTTTGTTTATTTTATTTATTATTTTTTTTTTTTACATATACATATACATATATATACATATATATATTTGTAATTTATTGTCCTTAATATTCATTTGCGTGAATTCCAATGCAGAATATCAAATTGGGTCTAAGTTTAATGACATTTTATATTTGATTTTAAATGTTATCATATATATTGTTGCGTGCTAGAAAACCAGTCGCGGTAGAGTGAAAGTTTACGCCTTAGCCTTGTCGATTAGTCCAGCACGGGTAATTAATGAGCGAACAAGAGACACTCCAGAATTTTTAACGTGGAAAACCTCAAAAAGAGGGGAAAAACCACGGCTGCAAATAAAATCCACTATGTATCGTTTGAGTACAAAGTCTTCGATTCTGAGATTCTGATGCATATGAGAGGACCAACAAGCGTGTAACAATGATCGGTTGTAATAGTTCGATAATAGGTGGAGATCGAGGGGACAATTAGCGATGATGGTGGTTGATGTGACTCGGCGAGGGGTGTGACCTTGCTTGGAGGATCTTGAGCTTCTTCTTCCTCCTTGCTTAGGCTTTTCCTCTTCCTTGTTTGGATTCTTCCTCTTCTTCCTTGCTTGGGCGATTGGCGCGCAGGATCGGCCGGTGGCCGGCGGTGGTGGTGACGGCGTTGGCGGTGGCTCCTCTTCCTTGTTTTTCACTTCTCTTGTTTGTTTCCTCTTCTTCTTCTCCCTTTTTCATGTGAGGATAGAGTTATTTATAGATGGGAGGAGGCGTTTTAATTTATGCAAAGTCCGTGCCACTCCTCTTGATCGGACGGCTTAGAATGGTTCCTTGATCATTTGATGTATTTTGAGCATTTGGATGCCCAAATGAAGTCGATTATGAGATCTTAGGCTCGTTAGATCTCGAGCCTTCGATTTGACTATAAACACTCTATATTTAAGAGCTATTTTGGGATATAATTGATATCCCAAAGATTCCAGGATATTTAAGTGCTTAATCTCGTCGGTCTTGACTCAAAATTCGTGATATTAAGATTGGACTTTGATTAGCGGTATTTTGAGCACCATATCAGTTGCCCCCCTATTTTTGGATGAGATTGTCTTAATCATCCAAAAATATATGCGTCAACTCATGACCAATATATTTCAAATATTCATCCAAGATTACGATTATGGAAGCAAATCTACGGTCTTTGGCATGAGATTCTGAGGTTATGAATTTATTTGGATGCTCACGGAAGTTTTCGGGCATTTTTTGGGGGTCCGTAGGCACCCGTGGGCGCTTATCGGCACCCGAGCGTCGGCCCACGGTGCGGACAGCGCCCAGCCAGGTTCGCGTGGCCGTGGGCAGCCCATCGGGTTCGAACCCGCCATGGTCAGCAGCTGCGCTCTGCGGGTCGAACGCTTGAACGCCGGCCGGCCGTCATGGCGCTCTGCGGGTCGACGCGTCAGCGGTCTGGTCAGCGTCGGCGACGCGTTGTCGTCATGACAGTTAGTCATGGCCGTCGAATGCCGCGGAGTTCGGGTCATGACAGTTGGTCAGCGCGGATGCCCCGGGCGGATGGGCGGTTATCTTGGCGTACCTGCCTTGTACTGCCAGCCTTCTAGCGTCCTGCCTTGGCATGCACTGGCGCCAGCCTAGCGCCCGGTCTGTGGCGCGAACGGGAATTTTAAGGAATTTAATGTGTTTTGAGGGTTTTACCCTTTTACCCTTGTGAGGGGCTATAAATACCCCAGGTGAGGGAGAAAGGCATACCTTTCCCTCTCCCTTTCTTCTTGAGTGAAAGTCCTTTGGGTGGCGATCGAGGGCGATCGAACCTACGGTCATCTGACAGGCTCAGTTTCTCCCCGAAGGGTGTAAACTAACTGGTCGGACCGGCCGGATTGAGGTGATCAAGACCCGTAGTCATCGGCAAGGCTCCGCTCCCGAAGGGGTGTAAACTAACTAGTCGGACCGGCCGGGTTGGAGGCGATCAAGACCAGCGTTGTCGACAAGGCTCGGTTTCTCCCGAAAGGTGTAAACTCGGACCGGCCGGATTGGGCGATCAAGACCCGTGTAGTCATACGAGCTCCGTTCTCTCGAAGTGTAACCTAGTCGGACCGACGATTGGAGCGATCAAGACCGTAGTCATACGTGGCTCCAGGTTCTCCCGAAGTGTACCTAGTCGGACCGAAGGAGGCGATCAAGACCGTAGTCATCGTGGCTCCGATTTCTCCCAGTGTAAACTAACCTAATCGGACCGACCGGGTTGGAAGCGATCAAGACCTGCGTTCATACGACAAGGCTCCGTCCCGAAAGTGTAAACGTCGGACCAACCGGGGAGGCGATCAAGGCCGATACGTCGTGGTTCCGGTTTCCGGCCTCGTCGGTTCGGCCGTCGGACCGTCGGGTTAGGGAAGCGGTCAAGGCCTGATGCGTCGTGGTTCCGTTACCGCCTCGTCAGTTCAGCCTCGTCGGACCGTCGGTTTGAGCGGCAGAGCGGGGTTGGACATTGGTCAGCGATGACTACAAGGAGGTGGTCGAGATTACAGCGGCGATGGTGGTGCGGCGAAATGGATGCCAGCGATGACGGCGGAGGCCGCGGACCCACGGTAGTCGCAGCGGCGGCAGCGAGTGGTGAAGCGGCGGTAGTTAAGTCGGCTATGGTGGATGGATACCGGCGGCGGTGGCGGTGGCGATGATGACCGGTGAAGATTGCCGGGGACGAGTGGTGGCCGGCGAATTGGCGGCAGTTCGATTGATAGTGATGTTGTTAACACGTTATGGATATAATTGAATCCGCGAGGATTTTGACCCATCCGGTTGTTTGTCGAGAGTTACTTTGTGTGTAAGTGGGTACAAAGTTTTGACCTTTCTAGGTTGTCGAATATTATTCGTCGGCGCTAACTTGTATGGAAGAAGCGTGGGAAGTCCACAAGGACGCTTTTGACCTTTCACGAGTTTTTGTCGAGTTTTGCTCGATGACATTAACTGGAAGAGCGCGGGGTCCACAAGGACCTTTGACCTTTCACTGGGTTGTTAGTCGAGTTTTACTCGATGGCGTTAACGTATGGAAGGTGATGGGAGATCCAAGGGCGTTTTGACTATCACAGGTTGTTGGTCGAGTTGAGTTTTTACTCGATGGCGTTAACGTATGGAAGAGTTGGTGGGAGATCGGGGCGTTTTGACTATCTGGTTGTTAGTCGAGTTTTACGATGGCGATGCTGCGTATGGCGGAAGTGAATCCGTTGAGTAGTCAGCAATGCGGCTAGCGTCGGTGATTCAGCATGGATAATAGCAGCGTGCGATAACCGGCGATACCGGCGGAATTCAGCAGCGATGGCCGGCGGTAGTCGATGAATGGCCAGCGGCAATGCGATAACCGGCGAAATACCGGCGATAATTGGCAGTAGCCGGCGAACAGTAGATATGGAGCCATGCGGCAACAATGCGGCCAGCGATGCCGTGATAGTCAGCGATGGCCGGCCAGTAGTCAGCAGTGGTGGCCAGCGATGATGAGATTTTGACCCATCGAGGTTGTTTGTCGAGTGTTATCGATGACATTAACATCTTGAGTGGTACAAAGTTTTGACCTTTCACAGGTTGTTTGTGAGCTTTGCTCGATGACGTGCTGCGTATGGAAGATCGCGGAAGTCCACAGGCGTTTGACTATCACAGGTTGTTTGTCGAGTGTTTTCGATGGCGTTAACGTATGGAAGAAGGTCGAATATTTACATGAGCTTGTAGCGAGTTGACCATTGATCTTTGCCTTTTAGTTGGTGTTCGACTTGCTCATCTTTTGAGATTAAAGTTGCCCCAGTTGGTTGGGGTATGTTAAATATGAGTGATTCTTTTCCAATTGGCGTGGATATCTTTGTTGAATGGGCCTTTCGATTTCTTCTTTTGATGGGGGTGATTTGTTCCTTGGGGTGCTTTTATGTCTCTCTGAGATTATCCAAATTGTTTGCGATGTGCATTAATAGCCTCATCAGTGAAGATTTGTGCTTCCACACGATGAACTAAGTCGGCATATGGCCGGCCGTGTCCATGAGTGATGAGTAAAAGGCCACGGGCCGAGCCCTCAAGAAAAACTCCTCTTAATAGTTGAGTTTACTCGGTATTTGGCGAGCTTCTAAGGAGAACCTCGGAAGTATTCTTTAAGTGATTCACCCGTTACGTGAATCTCGGAAAGATGGGAGGAATCTTTAATGATTCTCCGATTTGCAATGAGCTGTTCCCACAAGAATCGAGTTAGTTAAAGGTATGGATGGATCCCCTTGGAAGAGAGTAGAACCAAGTGCGAGCTTGCCCTTTGAGGTAGAGGAAAGACGACAAGCGGTGTGTCGAGAGCTTCGTTGGATATGCATGATAGTCACAGTAATGGTGATGTGTTCGTGTGGGTCGATTGCCCCATCATAGGAATCAATGCTCGGAAGCTTGAAACCTACGGGAATTGGATGTTGAAGAATTGCTTCAGCTAAAGGTGAGGACTCCTCATAACCGCGGTGTGGGTGAAGATGATTTCTGTCTTGAAGGTGAAATTCATCTTGCATTAAGCGTCGTACTTCTGTGCGAATGTCATGTCGAGCGGGATTAATGAGATGAGCATGTGTGAAGCTATCAACAACGATCGGTGGATTAGTAACCGGTTGAGCTGCACGCGATGGATGAGTGGAACTAGCAGTGTCAAGGAGATCAGCGTTACGGTCTCCATGCGGAGGAACTCCAGTGTCGGGAGGATTAGCGTTTTGACCTCCTCGGGCAATGACCGATCTTGGGGGAGATATGTTTGTCGTAGTAGCGGCATTTGTAGTCCTTGCAAAATTTGGATCATCTTATTTTGAGACTCCTCCATTCTGGACCACGATCTTCCAAAGAGATTCCGTTCGCCCTCAACATGGTGTCCTTGGTTTAGGGATGGGTTTTGAGAATGGCGGGGAGTTGGGCGGGAGGTTCCATTATGTGAGTGTTGTGCTATTGGCCATAACGTGGATGTTCCAGTGAGGTTGAAGGGTTTTACTTCCGGACGGCCCATTGCGTCTTGAAAACCGAGGTAGAGTGAAAGTTCATATAGCCTTGTCGATTAGTCCGCACACACCACAGGTAATTAATGAGCGAACAAGAGACACTCAGAATTTTAACGAAAACCTCAAAAGGGGAAAAACCAGGGGCTGTAGCCAAGCTTCCTATGTATGTTTGAGTACAAAGTCTTCACGATTCTGATTACTGAGTACATATGAGAGAGGACCAACAAGCGTGTAACAATGATCGGTTGTAATAGTTCTTGTAATAGGTGGAGATCTGAGGGACAATTAGCGATGATGGTGGTTGATGGCCGTCGGCGGGGGGTGTGACCTTGGAGGATCTTGAGCTTCTTCTTCCTCGCTTAGGCTTTTCCTCTTCTTCCTTGTTTGGATTCTTCCTCTTCTTCCCTTGGGCTTTGGCGGCAGGATCGGCGGCGGTGGCGGTGGTGGACGGCCGTTGGCGGTGGCTCCTCTTCTTCACTTGTTTATCCTCTTCTTGTTTTCTTCTTCTTCCCTTCTCCCCTTTCATGTGAGGGATAGAGTTCTATTTATAGATGGGAGGAGGCGTTTTGTAATTTATGCAAAGTCAGGTGCCACTCCTCTTGATGGACGGCTTAGAATGGTTCCTTGATCATTTGATGTATTTTGAGCATTTGGATGCCCAAATGAAGTCGAATTATGAGATCTTAGGCTCGTTAGATCCATCGTCGAGGCCTTCGATTTGACTATAAACACTCTATATTTAAGAGCTATTTTGGGATATGTAATTGATATCCCAAAGATTCAGGATATTTGAAGTCTTGTCTCATTCGATTGACTCATCGATTAAACTTTTGATATTAAGATTGACTTTGATTAGCGGTATTTTGAGCATATCATATATATATATATATATATATATATATATATATATATATATATATATATATATATATATATATATATATATATATATATATATATATATATATATATATATATATATATATATATATACATAAAATGTTTCCATACTCTTCGAGACTTCTAAATAATTGATAACTTAGTTTAATTATGGGAATGTCGCAAGACCTTCAGTCCACACTTCAACTCCTATTTCTTGTGAAATGAAAATATTTGAAATTAAAATATATATATATATATATATATATATATATATATATATATATATATATATATTCTGATCAATTTTTCAGAAATATTTTGTCTATAATTAATTCATATTTATTTACTAAAATATTTGAAGTCATATCATGCCACTTCAATATCATCCGAGTTGATCTTTTCTTATTGTTATAACTGAGTTCACAAATGCTTCTTCTTCTCCTTTTTTTTTTCTGAGAATTTTAAATAATATTCTGATACCATTCTGTCATTAATATCCACTTTGCGATTATCAATAAATGTAAAAACTGTAAACGTTTTATTTATTAATTTATTCTTTACTTATATTTTTAAGACTTATTCTATTTATTATACTTATTTTTAATTTATTTCTCTACAAAAGCCGAGTGTCCATATAATATAATAAACCTCGTGCTCATAAGATAACCAACCTGTGATAAAGATTGTGATGGTTATACCATACTTCTATCTCAAGAAGTCTTTAATTACAAGCATAATCTATAAAGATTTTGGTAGCAATAAAGTTACATATAAAAAATAATGGTAATAAACTAGATTAGGTACTATCTTAAAATGTTTTTTTTAATCTTCTATGTTTCTAAAATTTATTTCATTAATATTTATATTTTGCCAAAAAAAAAAGTTTCATAGTTTTTTTTATTTAAACATAAATTAACCCTGTTCACTTTTAGTTGGCTTGGGTTGACTCAATCAATTTCTCTTGACTTGACTTGATTAAATCACAAGTTTGATTCTAATCATGTTCAATTAGTCATTTGAAAGATTAGAGTCAATTGGTTCTAGTTTTTTTAGTTTAATTTAGTTTAGGTTAGGTTTGACACATTTGAGAAATGAGTCAAATTTCCTTCCCTAATAATTATCCATTTTGGATTTAGATTAGACTTCAATTATTCTTAGTTGATCATTTACAATGTTTATACTTGATTTATATTTGATTTGTGATTGATTTTGATTCTGACTCAACTTGACCCATTTTGATAAATGAGCTATGTTAAGTTCAATTGAGTCAGATGATCAATTTGACTCAATCAAACTATGTTTAGACTCTAATCATATTTTATTAAGGGTTTGAGTTGATTTTAAGCAATTGACTTCAATTAATTTGGATTTACTTTACATTTTGATCTATGTTAACCCATGTTTGACCTAAATAGATTAAATTGGGTTCATTTGAGCTAAGTGATCAGTCAGACCTACGGAGGGGTTTAATTATATTCAATTATGATTTAAAAATATTTTTGAATGTTTAATTTGGGTTAATTTTAATTTAATTTGAGTTTAATCTCAAT
This sequence comes from Cymbidium sinense, assembly GCA_021442155.1. Classification (NCBI taxonomy): domain Eukaryota; kingdom Viridiplantae; phylum Streptophyta; class Magnoliopsida; order Asparagales; family Orchidaceae; genus Cymbidium; species Cymbidium sinense. Next base: position 33,841,955 of record CM038231.1, read on the forward strand.
AGACTCCATTTCCATTTGGGTTACACTAGGGTTAGGTAGCCCAATTTGAGTTCTCATTAGATTTATTCAAATTCATGTGTAAACATATTTCTTTGATGATTGAGCCTTTGGGATGACTCAATTTAATCAAATTTTAATTGATTGACTTTTGACTTGGTGGGACTCACATGTGCTTTAGATAGATCAAAATTAGTCACTTTTATCTCCATCTAAATTTTTCTTTATGTTCATTTATGTGTATATATTTACTCTATTCTTTTGTTTTGATTTGATTTTAATTCAATTTACTTTTATTTAGACTTAGATGATATTGAGCTTAAAAATGGTTAATTGGGTCTTTCAATCTAATTACCTTAATTATGGCTAAAATAAATTTAGATTTCAATTATGATTTTTTTAATCTTATTTTTTATTGAATTTTATGAAGTTTAGATGTGATTGGGCTCACCTAATCCAATTGGGTCAGGTTAGGAGTGGTCCATTAAGCTGGCTTATGTTCTCATCTTAAGGTGTATGGCTTTGAGTTAAATTTAGTATTGATTTTTTATTTTAATTTCTTGCATTTGATTTTAGCTTTGTTGTTTACTTTTTGTTTTAGTTTGGCTATATAAATAGTCACTAAGTGTAATATTCAAAGTGCCTAATTAGAAAACTCTTAATTTAATATTAGAGATTCTAATTATTAAAATCAAGATGAATGTCAATCACATCCAAAAATAGGGTTAACAGTTTTATTTATATTATAATTTTTCCTATGACTTACACATCTGCTTGTCTCAATTTTAATCAAAAAGAAACTTTTATATCATCTATTAGTGATGAATTATAGGATGTTGTCAAAGCATATGACCATCTTTATGAGGTGTTTTGTGATGGTACAATAAATAATAGTGTACAACAACTATGTAACTTAGGTAGAACATTTGGAGCATTAGCTATTATTATTGATCATTGTAAACACTATGGTGGTGTTATCATGATTCTCTCTCAAAATGCCTTTAAATTGATAGCCAAATTAGATGTTGGTGGCATTTAAATTAAGTATAAAACAAATATTGTAATGGATTTTAGTGAGCAGAAACATGATCATGTATTTTGCTAACTTTCCTTTTTATTTTTCTTTTTTTTTTGTCAATCTATTTTGTTTTAAATTCAACATTCTTATTATTCCTTTTAATCTTCTTACTTATCACATGCATGCAATTATCCACCTTCTAAAATATATGTTATTGTTATTTATTTTTTGCAGAAAAATGATTAGAAAAGAATGCTATGTTGAGGACTTCTTCTACATCAATGCTTTGCAAGTTATTTAACAATGTTTATCTAGCTACATGTTCTTGGAATAAATACACGGTTGTGGTTTATTGTCTTTGAAATTAATAAACTTATGTTAGTTTATGTGCTTTCATATGTGGAATATCAAATTTGGTTTGAATTATTCAATATTGAATGAATGATTCATTTACTTAATGTTCAGTGAATTTATGAGGTTTACTTAAGCTTTTTATATTTTAATTAAAATATTATTATATTAAGACATTAATATAAGCAATAACTTTAACACAAACACATATACACACATATATATATGTACATACATACATACATACATACATATATACATACATACATACATCAAAATAATGTTATATTTATTTGAGCCAAAATAATTTTTTAGAAGACAACAAGACCTTATTTCAAAGAAGACTGTGCCTAATTAAAACAATGAGACAAGAAATATGAGAGATAACAATCAAAAAAGGAATATCTTTATTTGGTTAGAGATTATAGAATTAAAAACATTTAAAAAAATTATTATGAGTTGTTTGCCATAAAAATATAGATTAGTGTCATATGCCATATGATGCCTAAATAATTTTACCTTGTATAAGCTAGAGCAAAAGCTTATAAAATTATTAAGTGTGCATAAAAAAAATAATAATAAGCAAATAAATTTTATATGTGCAATCATTCTTATTGTAAAAAAAAGCTAATTGAGACCTATGGGTGAGCTCTGAGATGAGGGTCAATACCTCTAGAGAGAACTCAACTATGATTTCTCTTGATGGGTAGCCAAATTTTATGATAAGCATGAATTTGTGATTAGGCAACATCAAGATTCCCCACCATCACAAAAAATGACAATGATAATACTTTTCTAATTTTACTACAATGGTAAAAATCACTCAATGATGTTAAAATCATTGTCAATGTTTTATTTTGCAAACCCTATATATTTGTAGTAGATTTCAAAACAATTAGAATAGATTATCATTTCATATAGATTTAATAGATTATTAATAAGATAATGAATAGATAATCTAAATCGTTGATGCTTTTTATTTTAACCAATCATTGAAGTTTTTGCTAAAAAAATCAATAGTTGTTTTCTTGTGTGTTAATTTTATCTGTTACATATATTATATATATATATATATATATATAACCTACCCCACTATTAAGGATATGAAATATGACAACACTTGTGGATAGCATTCTTTCTCTAGAATAAAAAGTATTCATTTTAGCATGCATCCATATTTATATAACCAAGATCAAATATATTTAGATCAATTTTCATGAAATAATTTTAGTATATAATTAATTCTTATTTTTTTCTAAAAATTTGAAGGCATAGCTGGCAGCTTTAAATATCATCTGAGTTGATTTGATTCAAAACACGAAGCAAACACTGCCTAAATTCAGCAATAAAATTTGTTCTTGGATTAGCTCCACCTTTTATTATTGTTCAATTTAATATATTGATAGGTGACTATTTGACAAGTAACATATCGAGTAGTCTCAATAATAGTTAATGCTTAATCAAAATGCTCTTGAACCTGGTTTATGATAAAGATCGACATCTTCAATTGGGTTTAAGACTATATATCAGAAAGCCATGTTCAGAATGTGAACTTTAGACTAGAAGTTTTCTTCCACCCTTATCACCTTCCAGTGGAGACAATCTCTTGTATTATGAGAATCTTGTACCTTTTGGTCTAACAAATTCTAATTTTATATTCAATAATATTTGATCAGAAGATGTTTCTCCTTTAGATTATTTCAAACCTGTCTCAAATTAGCATAGAAGAAACAAAAAAGAAACCTTATACAAAATTTTATTACTTCACTTAAGTTTCAGCTAGCTACTTTGAATGTGGGCCATCTAAATGGAAACTGATGGCATATAATTAAGAAAGTTGAGGGAAGAAATTGATGAATAGGAACTTATGACTTACAAATCTTAGATTGTATTTGTTCTCTAACTCCAAATGTCACATATTTCTCTAGAAGATATAATGGAGATCAACACCGAATTTCATAATGAGGAAATGCATGATGAGGAATGAGGCTCTGCTTTATGAAGCTTATGAATTTGTATTCTACTGAAAGAAGTTGATCAGCATAAGGTATTATAAAGTTGAATCTATGGTTTTCTCTTCTAATTTCATCTTCCTCCATAGATTTTTTATTTTGGTATTTTGTTTTGCTCTAGTTTCGCTCAACGTGATATTGTATTAGTTATTGTATTTTTTTGGCTCCATTCCATTATCTTTATGGAATTGACAATCTATCTGGGTGTCACCCTTCGTGAAGATTTGATCTATTGTACTTCGTTTTATTTTAATGAAACTTTAGTTTTGATTAAAAAGCTTAAAAATGTCCTGTCTAAACCCGACCAATAAGATTTATTTATAGCTACATAGAATGCTCCATATAATTACTTAATTGGCTATGCAACTGTTGACCTTCACATATGCTACACAAGCTGAATCAAGCTTATAAGATGAATTCGATCGACTTCGGATGCTTCAGAGCACAAATCAAAGCTGAGAGGCACCTAACATCGTCGAAATCTACCCAAATGATCTTTGATCGACAAACGGACTTCGCCATCGCGTTCAGAATATCGAAATTGGCCAGAATATAAATATTGCACCCAACAATCATCAAGCGAAGCTAGAAAGTGCGCGATGATGTAAACGACTCGTTCATAAATTGATTATGCCGTTAGTTTCAAACGCCAAAAAACTACCAAATGAGATTGTTCACGCTCAATTTGGACAAATATGTGCGAATGTTGAATGATTAGAAGTGACAATGGGTAAATTGAGGCTGAAATACACTCAACGTCACTAAAAACAGTCCAAACGATCTTCGATTAACAAACAGAGTTCGCCATCGCATTCGAAAATGTGGAAATTGATTAAAATATAAATATTGCAAAATATAATCATCAACTTATCAAGCGATCGAGTCATCAATGTGTTTGCACGTATATCGAGATCAAGAGTCACCGACTTAAACCAAACAACCTCCATTCACGAAATTGATTATGCTGTCAGTTTCAAAATGTCAAAATTTATCAAGTGAGACTGTTCACACTCAATTCAGATGAATTTGCATGAATATCGAGAAATTGGAAGTGATAACATGCATTTTGAGCTGAAATTGACCCAATTTGATGCCGACTTGAATCAAATAGCCTCCGATTGTGAAACGGACTGCGCCATTACGTATGGAATATTGGAATAACCTAAGGTTGATATATATATATTAACTATACAATTTTGTCAGCATAAAGTTCATTTTAAAAATGATTAATTGTTTAAATAAGAAATTATTAATTAGCTAAACCCATTTATAATCAAAATCTCATAACCAACCAAAATACTTAAATCCCTCATTTCCCTCGATCTCGCTCACTTTAAATTTTGATCTCCTCCTTCGCTCAACCACACGAAAGCTTCCCGTTTGATCTCCCCCCTTTGTTCAGCCACGTCCAAGCTTCCCGCTCGATCTCCTCCCTTAATCACACGTCGACCACTCTTCTTTAACCATTCCCGCTCGATTTTCTCCTCCAACCATTCTCCCTTTCTTTTCATGACTACTTCTTCCCTCAAGTGAATGGTGCCTTCATCTTCTCCCTCTCATTTCAACCAAGACATAACTAAGCTTCCTCATTTCTTCCCAAACCGAAAATCCCCCTTCCATTTCCCTTATTTAACCAAAAATTCCTTCTCTATTTCTTCCCTCTTTTCTTCTAAACTGAAATTTCCATCTCCATTTCCCATTTTCTTCCCAAACCGAAAATCCTCTTTCTATTTCCCTCATTTCTTCCTATCCGAAATTTCCCTCTTTCCCTCATCCTCATTTATCCTAAAACTCTCTCCCCCCTCTTGATCCATTTCCCAAAATTGCAAGCATAACCTTTTTCAAATTAAAAATCCATCCACTGATTTTCATCCTTCCGACCTTTCCTTTTGTCGAACAGAGAGACCGTCATCAGGTTCTTCTCTTGGTTTCTAGCATCTCTCTCTGTCTCGACCTTTCCTTTACTATTTCAAAGAAACACATCATCAGTCTTTTAGGCATCTCCTCCCCATCTCCCCGACTTTGGAGAATGTGCAATAGATTTGAGTTTGAATGTGTAAAAGAGGAAATATTATGTGTACGGATTGTATGCTATGTGTTTCTTTGTAGATTTGAAGGCCTCGCAATGGTCATCAGGGCATGACGAGATAAAAATTGGTTGAGGTGTTGCAAACACCAATCGTCATACTCATCAGGATGAAGGCCTCCAAATTTGTTAGATGCTACCCCCTATGCTGAAATGCTACCAAAATTTTGACTGAAATTTTGGACTTAACAAATTAAAATGAAAATCATCTAATCTTAAAATTAAATAAGAAATGCATAATAAATACAACAATAAGCCTTAAATCAAAAAAAAGAAATAGACGAGGAATACCTAAAGAAAGTTTGAAAGAAATAAAATACTTACTCGAAATGGAATTAGATTTTCTTCCCTCTCGGACTCCAAGGTAACACAACTTCTCAAACAAGTTTAATGGAATGAAAGACCCGCTCTTGGCCTTATTTATAAAGATTGGAGGGAGTAATGAAGGACGCATTCTTACAAAAAAAAATGAAGTAAGTGAATCTATGTTATCACAAATTTCTCAAACAAAAAGAGGGAGGGAGAATTAGACAAGTTTTAACGAGATGGGGATTAAATGTTAAATTTAAATTCATAAAGAATTATAACAAAACTTGAAGTCTAGTCATTCACTAAATATGAAACCTAATGTAGAGTTAGGGATATTGGAGTTGATGTTTGTTTGTATGAATAGAGCCTCTTATTGAATACTCAAAGTATTAAATTCACAAACAAGTAATCATAATACTATTTGAACAATTAAAAATTAGGCTTGATATTGAAAGAAGTAAGAAGCTTGATTGAACATCAAAGCATAGTAGAGCCTCTTGGAATTAAGACACACTCTTCAAATATACTCAAATAAATTGAAGAAAATTAAAGAATTCATCAAAGATTTTCCATGAGATCGAATGATTGCTAATAAGCATAAGTGATGAATCCTTGGAAAATGGTTAAAGTATATTCGTCGTCTTATTAAATACTCGAATTAGATCAAGGAGAAATTGAGTATAGTTGGTGATGAATTTGAGAATTTTCATAAGCGAGAGTCTATTGAATATTCAAAGACTAATCAACTTGGGATAAAAGAAAGTAATTCAATATTAATCCAAAAGATCTAATAAGATATGAGATCAATTTATAATGCCCTATTCACCACTAGATCTGTAACGCTTCATACAAGCAGACAGAAGATGATACTAAATCAAATTCTACAAAATTCATAGGGCATTCTTCGATCAAAGATTAAGGAATTTCATTCTAATTATGGTTTTCAATGTCAATGACTTCATTAATTAGATAAAATTATCTAAGTTATAAATACTTGCATGTACTCAGGCATAGACATTTAAAGTGAAAATTTTAATACTTGAAAAGGCTATGTAAGCTAAGTAGAAATTAAATGAAATACAAAATCAATCTCATAATTTAAACATAAAATTATATGAATTACTAAAAAACACCGCATGGACCCCGATACTATGCTGAATGTTTAGATTCAAGTACCTAAGGATGCTGCGTGGGTTACTTTCTGGTTTAATCTTAGGACTGAGTCTGGGTTAACAAAACCTAAAAATCTATTATAAGAATTTCAATTAATTGAAATATCTGAAAAGATAATTCTGTCATGTGACAGTAGATCTGATCCTCTGTTAGGAGCTAAATAAAGTTGGCATGATCTAAAGTTATCAAATATATTCAATTCAATCAATTAACTACCCCGATGATGGCTATGTTGAATGGTGATTTCACTGGAGGGGATACTTCCATCAAAACGTGATTCTAATTTCAAATCAAATTAACTCAAATTGAGTATCAATCTAAAAAATTGCTTAAATAAAATTTAATCATTAAAAGCTTAAATCAAAACTCAATCTATCCACCTTCTATAATTATTTATTAGAGGCAACAAATTAAGAAAACTCTAGCTCACAAAAAATCCAATGTCAAATCAAGTATTCTACCTTGTTCACTCTCAATCACTCTCATGATAGTAAGGACGTGGCCCGTGTCCTCTGTATTAGCTTGAGTTCCACAGATGATACGACACCGAGTCTTTGATCGTGGTTTGGCCAGTAAGGCTCCATATATTACGATCATAATTATAGCCCATATGCTCCCCAATGACACTACCCATTAAGTTGTGAATCATAGGGTATACTTGATAGAGCAAAAAGCCCTCTATCAACTAAGGTGGACTTAAGCCTGTCTCTTTAGACAAGCACTACCCTAAGTCTATAAGGATTTCTTGGACGACATAACCAATGTGTTGCTGATAAGGATCCTTCGGTTAGGTTGGGTCGACTACCTCCTCTAACTAAGTAGACTAGGGATCGTGACAGTCCAGCATGACAGAACCATGGGATCTAGATTGGGCAGGTTATCATTCCCCCAACCATCTGTTTTAAGCTAATAATGATGAATTTCATAAACTGTAAACCCCAAATTTTAAACTCCATTGTTGCTACTATATGCTATACATTTAGCGATCTAACAACTAGCCTTAATCAAAAGTACCCTCTCTGCATTGAGAGGGGTAATTAACTATATGTGCTTGCACCTATAGGAAACCTAGAACCAGATCTAAAGTCCTCACCAAATGAGGAAAAAATCTCTAGGTAGTGTCTTATCTACTATTCCATTTGCCTTCTAAAAATTATCCCGACATCTTAAATCATTCTCTCTTCATTCATTAATGTCGAGAGGTCGATGGCAAATTTTTGGAGCCCACAGATTTCTAGTGACTCCGTTGGGGACAGGATTCTCTTTCCATCTTTGACTAGTCATATACATGTTATAGTAACAATAAAATATTTAAAAATTCAAAAAAAAATGGTGATTTAAATGTGTAATGAATTTAAATTACTAATGTATGAGGCTCTATGTCGAATGAATTATTCTATAGAGTATATCTTTATTACACTATTATTTTGTTTAGTAGTTCCTCTGTATTTTGAAAGTATGGGATGAAATAATAATTACTAAGTACTAATCCTCATCTTTCACTTGCGTTGAATGGATCTACAGGGCACTCTTTCACTATTCAGCTAGGTCGTGGTGCAAACATCTTCTTAGCTAATGTCATCATCAATATAGAAGATATTGTAGATACCATTCAATTTGGTAGCTTGAATTTCTCAGGTATTATAGCTACAACTCCTGAAGTACCCACCCTTGGTACACTTGAGGGGAGGCCTAAGCCTCAGTTCTACTAGTCATGCTTGCCAACCAAATAAGCAACCAATCATTGTTAAGGAGTTCTCCCAATAAAGAACCTCAATTTTAAAAGACTAGGTCAATCTGAAGCCCCCGTGATGAAAAGAAACGTCAGTGAGCAAACTGTGTCTTTAATGCCTCATGGTATAGTTGTTTCGCCGATTGAACCTTTTGTACCTGGAAAGCATGATCATGAAGCTTCCTCATTAGGAAGCAAATTAACCGCATGGCAAAGAAGAAGAAGAAATGTTGAGCTGAGGACTCAGTAAATCCCATTTGAACGACCTAGTGAACAAACAATACTACGGCCAAAAGTGAGTATTCCTACCCATAACAACTTTGCTATTCTAAAATGGGTAAAAGGAATAGCTCTAATAGTGAGGTGAAATAGTCCTTCCAGACTCAATAACATCAAGCTTCACCACCATAAAGGAGACAACCTCAAATCGTCTAGAATACAACGTTCTTAAAGTAGCGAGACATAATGAAAATAAAATTTCAAAGGCCTGGTGATTGAAAATACTAAAGCTACACCAAGGAGGTTGTCATCTCTTATGGTAACCAATCATCGAGCCAAGTATTCTTATGAGAGCATGGTGAGCATGACACACTCACATGTTCAAGAATCCAGTCGACGAAAAAAGGATAAGGTGTATGGCCAAGGCCCTGTAATAAAACTCTAAAGAAAGAAAGAGGTGTGACATCTGATACATATACTAAAAAATTCATCTCAAAAATAACCTATAAGAAGTTAATACCTAAAAGAAAGGATATCACTAATAGAAGATATGATGGTTGAAACCATAGAGAATCCTCTAGGGGATCCCATCATCGATCAGATTCACCCTCATAATAGAAGGTTGACTTTGATCGTAGTCCTTTAATGGAAGAAGTGTTTTTTTTCACACATTAAATCGAGATCCTCTAGAAGCGTCGATTCATGCAAAAGAAGGCGATTAAGAGGACACTATGGAAGTAGAAGTCATCTATATGGGTAGATATATAAATGAACTTTCTGCTCAGCATCATCAGTTACATGAATCCAGAGAGCTTGAACTTGAAGTCAATGTTTATGAAGGAGAGTCTTCACAGAAGCAAGTAGAAGATGGATCTACAATCTCTACTGAAGAGGAAGAAGAAGAAGATCAAAATGAGAAAGAGATCATGGGTGTTGAAGCTGTTTATATGGTTGAACCAGAAATGATCATCCTAGTAAACGCTTTTATAATCAATGTCATCGTTTAGCCCAAGCAACAACTGTCTCTACAAATGCACAAGGAGAAGGACAGTCAAGTTCTTCCCTTGAAGATGAGCAAGGAGCAGAACAATAATAAGAAATAGAAGAAGAAGAAGATCCTATATTGATTGACGTCATTGCGCTAGCTAGAGAGCAAAGATAGATATAACATCAGATGAAAGTTAAAGATAAGAAAATTGCACAAGTTGATACTAAGATGAATGATATGATGGTACAATTGAATATCATGATGGATATGCTACAGAAGAATATCACATCAAATATAACACCTATTTTGTCTGCTAATTAACATGTAATCAATAATACAACTTGTACCATCAGTTGCTCTAGTACCTTAGGTTTCTGCAGTACGCGCTACACCTAAAATGAGGAATGAAGTTAACCAACTACCTCTTCAATCAATAATTCAATATATAGCTAACACACCTGGAACGGTAAAAATAACTCAGCTATAAACAATAATTAATGAAAAGATAATGACAGTTATAGCTTCAGAGCAAGCTAAAAATCTGGTGAGTAAGAGTTGCCCTTACCCAACTAAATATGATCAAGTGTTATAATCGAAAGGTTACTTAGTGCCAAAATTTAATACTTTAGTGGTCTTGGTAACCCAAAGCAACATCTATCCAAATTTAAGGCTACTTGTGGTAATATAGGAGGGAATGATGTGATGCTTTTTTGTTAGTTCATCAATAGCCTGCCTCCACTACTTTCGAGTGGTATGCAAAATTATCGAATGATTCAGTTAAAACCTTTATTGAGTTAGAGATGATATTTGTGAAGAGGTTTACTAGTGTAATTGAGAAAATAACAATCGCTGATCTTGCCTTGCTAAAAAGCAAAAAAGATAAGTCAGTAATAAAATTCATAAGTCATTGGCGTAGCCTAAGTATGAAATATAAGCAACAATTAGAAGAAGAATATGCGATCCAATTACTAATGGGCAATATGGATGATAAAATGACACCATTTTTATGTATGACATCAATTACAATATTACATGACTTATTCGATAGGGTGGCCAAATTTGAAAAGCTAAATCGCCCTAAGTATGAAATCTATGCAAATAAAACAAAGAGAAACAAACCTTTAGACTCAAGAAGAAATGAAACTTATGCCGCTTCCTATAGCTCAAATGGTGAAAAGAGGGTAATATATAATGTGGACAAAGGAAAGCATCCAATGTACAATGATGATAAGGAAAAGAAGCTTGTCCAATCTAATCCACAACCAAAATTGCTATTGGGAGGCAATGATAAACCTCAGACTTTTCCAAGTGGTGGAGAGCATCCAAAACAAGCAACAAGAGATGATGAGGGAATGTGGCCATCTCTTAAAGAAAAGATGAATAAAGAATATTCTCTTAGAAGAGATAGTGTGGCTAAATTATTTTGACAAGCAATCAAAGCTAGTCTGTAATTATCAGAAATGAAAAGGCCTGAAGAAGCTGATCAAGTCAGTAATCCAAATTACTATTCCTATCATCAGATGATCAGCCATCTTATTGAAGATCATTATCTATTCAAAGATTGGCTAGAGAGGAAGTATCGGCGGGGTGAATTTACATTATCGGATAGTGTTCTAATCAACTCAAAAAGAGAGTCTACAAAGATGATTACATCCTTTTACGTGACCATTAAAGACAAAAGAAAAGAAAATCTATTGAAGAATGAGAAATAGTAGCCTCTAAGAATACCATAAAAATACTGAAGCAGCTAAAAGACGTCCCTAGTGTTAAGTGAAAATCACCACTTGAACCTATATTGGACTTAAAAGAGATGCCTAAACCAAGTATTTGGGCTTCTCAGTGGCATTCTGATAAGGCTACTTCATCACAACATGATGAGCAGTCTATGAAACTTAAACATCATAAATCAAAGAAGCTGGCAAAGAAAAAGAATATCAAGAAGATAACTACAACTCAAAAGATTAGTAACAATTTAGAGAAGTATCACCAGCCAACAAGACAACCCTTTAGGTTTGCAGACTTTATGCCTAAACTTCACATTGTTGAATCGAATGAAGAAGATAATGGTGAATCTTCTCCAATAGAGACATGCCGAATCATTTATGTGATATCATATGTTCTCCAGCATCAGTTACTCCAAAATGACTAGGGTAGATAATTCGACCCCATCAAAATTCTCATCAAGAAAATAAGGAGAGCTGAGGAGCTAACATCTAAATTTTGTTTATCAAGAAAAGATAATAGTTTAGATGAATATTTATGTTTCCTTGATAGAGAAGAGTCAAACTCATTGATATCATCACGTATGAAATGTATGATGTTGAAAAATGAGTCTAACCCTTTTGGTCAATCCTCCAGAATAAGAAGCGAATTTGAAGAAACTACCTCTTTAGAGGAATCTAAGCAAGATAAAGTGATTCAAGTTTAGTTGAGAAGTGGTAAAATTTTACCACCATCATCAAAGAAGGGAAATGTAAATAAAGACAAAGGCAAATAAATTGAAGTCAATGAAGATATCATTCCCAAAACCCTAGAATAAAGCCTAAATTGAGAAAAGATGACTATAATATTGATCACATGAGAAAGATCCCAACTAAGTGTATGAGGCTCTCTTAATGGCAAAAGACCTTCGAGAAAATTTGATACAGGCTCTCAAAGATCCAGAAAGTTACGAAGCATACTTTGCCAAAAAAATGCATGATTGAATCATTGTAACTCAAGATCTCCTAGTAATTATATTTTATAAAGAGATCTTATGTTGGGAATAGCGGATCACAATTGTCCTCTATATGTTACCGCAGAGAGTGATGGCATTCTAATCAATCGAATATTGATTGATCTAGTTTCTTTTATCAATCTTATCAGTTTAAAAGTAATAAGAGGATTACCACTTGATATCCAACATCTTGGGAGGAATAAGTTGATGGTTCATGGTTTTAATGAGAAAGGGCAAAAAACCTTAGGTTCTTTAATTCTCTTGCTCAAGTTTCGGGATTTATATATAGAAGCCAAGTTTCATGTAATCGACATCGATACGTCATTTAGATTCTCTTTTGGTGCATAGCATAACATGGTCCCATTAACTATACATCGTGTATGAAGTACCTAAAAGAAAAATTCCGTAACCTACAACCATTCTCTATCCCCGAAGCAAAGATCTATGAAGATGCAAAATACTTCATCCTTAAAGAGGCTAAGCTAACAAAGCCTCTTGAAGCGATATCATCCACTTCAGAAACTAAAAAGCAATTTTACAAGGTGAAAGAGCAGAAGCAAAGAGGAAGAAAGAAGGCAATGTTGACTCTCCCTAATTCACTTGATTCTACATCAAAATCAAGAAGTCAGTTCTTCACTTGGGAAGTGACACACAAGAAGAAGAAGATATCTCAAATCTAAGGAACTTATAAGCTTTCAAGAAAGGAAAAGTATGAAATAAGTGATTAGATTGTGGACTTTGAATCTACTTATGGAAATAGAGTTGATGGTCCATCAAAATGATAGTTCACTTGGCGGTATGACCTTCAAAATTATACCCATCCCTCAATAGTACTTCAAAGAAATTATTCCACTGGAGGTTCATAACATTGAAGAATTAATAATATTCTATATGCCACCGTTGAGTGAGAGTGGCAGAACAAGAAATTTATTTTACAAATCCAAATAAAACATTAAATCAATTCCAACTCAATTGATTTAATCAAATCATAAATTAATTCTAAAATCCAAATCATAAATTAATTCTAAATCAAATGATTGAAACCCATGATTGAATTCAAATACCAAAACCTTTCCTAAGCCCTTTGATTTCATCTTATGGACTTAGTTCAAATCAAATTCAAATCACTCCAAACTCAAAATATTTTCTCATAACCCATTTTTATTCTCATTTATATTCATAAATATAAAAGAAATATAAATTCAAATAACCAAAATCAATTCAAAATTCAGTTCCAAATCCAACTTAAATCCAACTTATATCTTTTAAGCTAAATTCTTGGATTTAGCCAAATCATTCTAAAATAAATCCAAACCCTTGGATTCTCTCTTCAAACACTCACTTCTTCAATCACATGCCCAAATATAGACACAAACTTCAATCACCAAACCATGATCAAACAAACCCAAGTCAAACCCATATTCATCCTTTTGACTTGAAATTATCAAATGAACCAAAAACTCATTTGACTTCAAATCACTTACAATTAGATTTATATTTTCATCATAACTCCCTATGTGAGTTCAACCAAACTTGAATCAAGCCTTGATCAAGTCAATTGACCCACTTAGGTTCACTTGACTTAAAGTGACCTAAAGGACCTTTTGCACCAAATTCTAATCCAACCCAAATTTGAATGAACTAAGCCTTATATTATGAGCAACAATTATCCTACGATGATCAATCACTCAAATTAGGTCAAACTAAGTCAAACTAACCTTTGACCAAGTCAACACTTAGCCTAAATGAAACCTAAATAAGCCAAAATTCACTATAAGCCAAATTGATTGAAATTATTGACCTAAACCAATCCATAATCAATGATTGAACTTGACCAAGCCATCAATTGAGCTAAACCAAACCTAACTGGCCACTTGACTTAAGTTGACCCAAATTCACCTAAAAAGCTAAATGGGTCAAATCTTGATCTAAGCTAAATTGATTGCAACCAATGGGTCAAATTCATTCTAAATCACTTGTTGAACTTGACCAAAGCTTCAATTAATTGACAACCAACCTACCCCAATTGACAATGAACTAACTTGACCTAAAAGGTCAAATCAACTTGAAATCAAACCAAACCAAAATTAATTGAAACCAAAGCATGAAAAATATTTCAAATAATCAAACAAGACTAAACCAACCCATGACATAACACAATTGGGTTAAATGGGCCAAATTGGTCAACTTGACCCATTTTACCTAAATGAACCTAAATGAACCAAAACCATATCTAAACCAAATTGAAGCAAACCAATGATACCCATATGCTCCAAATGATCATTTGAACTTGACCTAACCCATGGTTTGACCCAATTTGACCAATTGGTCAACCTAACCCAATTTGACCCAACTTGACCTAAATGGATCAAATTGAATCAATTCAAACCAAATGAACTCCAAATCACTTGAAATTTGGCCCAACTCATTTTTGAATCATTTCAAATCTACCCAAATCAAAATCATAAAAAATGACCACTTTGCCCCTAGGTCAAAGGGTATCCTTTGACCAAATTCACGTAGAATTTGGTTATATTCTTTCTCAAGGCCACTTAGCATCCTTCTAGTGGTCCACATGGATACCAAGGAGGGTGGTGAACATGAGCCAATGAGCTTAGGTCATCCATGACTCAAGCCAAGGCTAAGCCAACCCCTCCAATGAAAATTGAACACTTGGATCACCAAATGCACTCACCTAG
The DNA here is from genome assembly GCA_021442155.1 of Cymbidium sinense. NCBI lineage: Eukaryota > Viridiplantae > Streptophyta > Magnoliopsida > Asparagales > Orchidaceae > Cymbidium > Cymbidium sinense. The sequence continues at coordinate 33,857,255 of CM038231.1, forward strand.
CACATGGCCATCCACTCTCCTTCACTCCATTACCTAAAATGACTCACATGGGATGGTTGGCAACCCAAACCATGAACCCAATATCATCCATTGATCAAAAATGGCAAAACTACTCATCATCGTCTGATCCAATGAGGGGGAGATATACTCCCCCTTATTCCCACTTAAAGCACAAGCACTCATTTCCACAGAGCTAAGAAAGTAGAGTCGAAGCTTTTCCAGGCCTTTGCAAGCCATTCTCGAGCTCACCCATTTCTCCATCTCGATTTTTCTCAACGTCAAAACAGGCGAGGTCAATTGAAAATCCAACTCATCCAATTCTCCATCAAAACCAAATTAACCTTGCACACACCATGAGTGGATTTCATCGAGCTCAGCCAAGTCATTTCCCAAGTCTCCAAACCACGGGAAGCACTAGTTCTATTAAGCCTGATGGCCATTGAAGGGGAGCTTGGTCAACCGAACCATCCATTTTAAATCAAGACCTAATATTTTCAACAGGGCTTCACCTCTACTAGACGAAGCTACCTCATCCGTTAAAAGCACCAGTGATAGGCTCCAACGAGGTAATTACTCAAAATCGTAGCCACAGACAAAATTGCTTGGTCCTTTTTAAAGAAAAGTGTCGCCTCTTGAGATCTTGACCGTTGCATGTGCATCCCCCCTCCTTCCAAAGGTGTGGGATCATTTTGATCCCAATCGGAGCTTGGGTGAGTTCGAATTGAAATTGAATGAAAAGAGATAGACGATGTTCATCTCTCGTCGCTCGCGAATGAGAGGGATCACAAGCCATCCATTCTGTGCGATTAGAATGAACGACTGTGATTAGATCACTCTAGATCCTCTTTGATTTAAGCTTAAATCACAGATTAATTGGTCATCGATCTTATCGGATGGCAGAGAAAGCATCAGATGTGGAAATGGATGTGACAACTTAAATAACCTATCCCATCACGCCATGTGGAAAGCGCGCCACGTCAGCCACCACGTGGCCCGATAGAATTAGAGGGTTAATTAGGCTTAATTAATCTGATTTTAATGCTGAAACTTTCAAAATTCGTAACTAGTTATAGAAAAATATAAAAAATACAAATAAATACTCATTTTAAAGATAATTTAGAGAAGAATAATAAAAAATAAGAATTAATTTATTTTGAATAGTTATTTTAACTCAATTTATGTTTTATTAAAAATGTAATTAAGTTAATTACTATCTAATTAATCTAGCAATTAACCTCAAACTTTCTAGGATTAATTACTGGGATGACCTTTACCTCCCATGATTTTCTTGGAATTGTTTGCTTGATTAATTAGGAGAATTTCTTGTTTCATCCCAAATCACTTTCTTAATTAGTTAAATGATTAGCTAACCTATTAAATAATGATAAATTCATTAATTAAGCTTACTAATTATCATGAAATAGTGAATAGACTTAGGGAATGAGATTAGGATTTCTTTTCTAATCTTTTCCCCTAAGTCTATTCCATTTGGATAAACACTTAATTAAATTGCAAATTAATTAATGAGTTAATCACTTCATTAATTAGTTCAATTAATCAAACTAAATCATTCCAGAATCAAATCTTGGGTAGATTCTTAGGTGTTCAATAACCTAAGAGAATTCCAAATGAAATTATAATCAAACTACATAGAAAGGTTATAAAAGTACATAATTAAACCCTTTAGCTTAATTAATCAATAATTATGAGCCAATTGCATTAGGCCCCTTTATTTCTTAGCTACATTGCTGATTTAAATTCCATGTGGTTGCATATCATATGTTGGGTCATAATTACTTGTTTAATTATGTTAAAGTGGTGTAGGAAAGTGATAATTAATTGATTTAATTCATACCTTAGCCTAAACAAAACATAAAATCAGCCTAATTTTTCTAAAATTAAACTGAACCAATTCATACATGGGGGAAATGGGTTAGGACCAGCAAGCTCTTTTCACATTTCTTAAGTCAAATCAAATTCAAAAATATAAATCTCCTTAAAGAATTTTGATTCATTTTAAATAATCCTATTTCATATGATTTAGAAATAATTAGGGTGAATGAATTCATGTGCTTACATCCCTTTAATTCTTTCCAACCATCTAAATATATTATTTGCCATATGAAATCATGCATTCATTTCTTTTGAAAAAATCACTAAATAAAAATATTTCCTTTTATGTAAAATTGCGTTTTGGCTAAAGTTAAGAATATGAGTAGCTATTGTCATTATTACACAAAAAAAATATTTTCAAAACCTATAAATGAAAGATTATGAATGAAGTGATGATACTTATAAGTACTTATAAGCTTGCATGTGTTCATAGCTTAAGATGTATTTTATGTTGTTTTCTTCTCTTAATATGGATTTGAATAGGATTTGCAAAATGTGTAGTTCATTTGAAAAGAACATAACACTTGCTTAAATCTATTTCTATGCACTCCTATGTTATGACTTAAAAAGGATCTTCATATTACATATGTAAATTATACAACCAAATCAAACAAAAAGCTTTTGCATGATTCTTCATCCATTTGATTCTTTTGTACATCTACACGTATTTAAGAAAAGTGGTATATTAGTGTGGACATCCCGAGGCTACGAGGCTTTAAGTAGCCCTAAGTAGGTCTTGTACCTTATGCCCCTAGGGTAGAAAATAATGGTGTTATTCTCATTTATGTCTTTTATACATGTGAATGTGCATTTTGTTAATGAATGAAAAATCCCCCCTTTTTTGCATAATAAAGACATGCATCAATTGAATATCCAAGTTCTCAATTCATATCTCTTAGCATTCATCATCAAAGTGTGCTAAAATTTGTATTATATGTATAAATATGCTTAGGATTGCTCATATGCATGGTATACATGATGGAAAGAAATAAATAGGTGTGTGTTATGTGGTAGTAATCCACCCTAACTAATCCTAAGATGCCTCTCTTATTGAATAAGGCTATTTAGAGCAAATATAAACTTAGGATTAATTAAAATCCATAATAAAACATTCAATAAATAAAATTCATTAATGAATCTACCTTAGAAATGCTTTAAGTTATGGATGAAAAAGAAGTTCTCTTCTCTTTTATTCTCTTCACAATATTTAGTAACTAAGTGTAGATTCATTCAAACCAAATAAAAGTATAAACTAAAAAATGACAAATCAACTAAAACCACCTGAAATGAAACCGCCCTATAAATTGAACCTTTCACACTTAGAAAATTCCAACCTTAAAGCCTAGCTAAGATATGCCACACAAGCCTTAAATGGCACACACATTAGACTAAGTCACAATTTCTAGCTTTAGGTTAGGACGGTGCATAGTTTGATGGATGATTTTATCTTATGGTGTATTACTTTTTTGACTGAGGTGAGTGTGTAGACTGGATAATAGGGTAATGTTAGCCTAATCATATTTTCTACAGGGGATTATGCTTAAGGGGCGCTATAATAAAAAAATATATAAATACCTTTTGCTGTGTAGGTTGCTTATATCCCTAAGCATAACCTAAATTATGACAGGTAGACTTGGTTACCCATATGTGGGGTATTAAGTCCAAATTATTCATATAACTGCTTGGTGGTATGTAGTTTAGTTAATATCTATTTTGGTTTAGTTAGATTTATCTTTACCATTTTGATGCAAATTTTGTAATTAAAATTTGGAATGAATGTTAGATGAACATTCGGATAAAGACCATTTTATTATGTGAAGTCTAACTACATCCCAAGTCAAACCAAAAGAAAGAAATGAAGAAAGAAAGAAATAAAAATAGAAAGAATTGAAGAAAGGAAGAAATAAAGAATGAAGA